>CP139507.1:79603861-79680427 GCA_021014915.2 Artemisia tridentata subsp. tridentata
TTTACACTGCTCGGCCAAAATGTTTCTGGCACCCTCCCCTGCCCCTCTTAAGTTCCGCCATTGCACACACGTACTTCAAGACAAACTTATAATAAGCAACCCCTCTGCAATATAGAATCCTTGAAAAGAAAATGATTTTTTATTATAATTTTAGCTACTTGTAGCAACTCGTGTCCAAACATTGTAAATAGTTACTAACAATAAGCATTGTCACCATGTATTTGTTTTGCCTACTGCTACTGATGTTTTTGTTTTGCCTGTTGCTACTTGTATTTTTTCCATGTTTATTTGTTTCATTTATACAACTTAAGCAATTTAAAGCCATAAGCAAAAACGTAAACCATGAAAATATTTTGGGAGAAATTAAACCAGGAAACCCAACTGGCCCATACCCACCGCACACGATAACCCATGTTGGGACAGGTTGCAGGTCACTTTTCTAATAAAAAAACTCGAATTAACCCAACCCAACCCAACCCATAACACCTTAACATTAGAAAACTGGAATATACAAAACCAACAAAATGGTATGTTATGTCCAAACCCAAACATACCTAAAACCTTTTGAAAACAACATCCACAATCCACTTCAGCAACTACTCCATCTTTAGCAGAAACCATTTCAGTCCAACCATAATACCATATCATGTTCCATTTACAACTCTTTAGATAATAGATTTATGAAGTGTTTTTTTTATATCTATACAGAAATAGTATAATATTAAGTTTTTATGTGTATCAAACCTTTACTCAAAATTCAGTTTAATTTAATAATTTGACCACAATTCACAGCTTATGAGTGCAAGAAAGAAACATAATATATTGATACTAAGTTTCAGCAAACTTACTTTAGTGTAGTTTTTCGGTTCTGTTGTGTAACCCTTGCATATAAATATCTGATCCTATTGTAAGCTGAATAAAGTTGCTATTTAGATGCTAGAGTGAGCCATTCATTGTGTAGTTTCTAGTGACTCTGGCACCGCTTAAGTAAATCTCTCCAAAAAGCTCCATAGACCTACGTTTACCCTTGTCTACAACCTTCGAAAACCACGACAATGCCTTGGCATGATCACGTCTAACCCCTCCGTCCATCCAAAATCACGGTCAACAGTAACTTTGCCTGCAAAAATTAAAGCAGTTGTAGTGAGTCTATATTAGATAAAATCAGCAAATAAATCTGATTTATCAAAATTCCAACTGTATAACACGCATTTAACATTATGTGTTGGTTAAGGCAAGTCGTATAATTATACCATCTAAAACTATATCAAATAAAACATTCTTAAAAAAAGTTTAATGGCCATTGTTAAATTCTAATTCTACTTCATAACAGATACACGTATTCATATCTATAATAAAAATCAAAACTTCAATACATGGTTATTAACTTAACTTTAAGTCTAAAAAATCAAAACCAAAACTTTGATACTTATAACTCCTGTTTATAGCAAACACACTCAATATATAGACATATGGAAGAAGAAGAAAAATGTTTGGGAGTTCTAATGGAAATGCTTAAAGCCTTATGCAACTTGCCTCTATCCAGGCAGTCAAAATTGATTAAGAAGTTTTAACAGGTAATTCTAAATACATCCTATTAGGCCACAACAAAGCTATTACAAGTACTAATTTACTACTCTGAATTATCTCATTACTTCAAATCAGTTTTTAAGCATGAATCCTTTAATAATTCAAATACGCAATCCAGAGTCCAATTTTCACATCACTTCCAAAACCCAATTCCAAACGCAGCCCCCGGTAACAGTTCACTCTGCATAGTTACTCTTACTATAAAGTCTATAAACATATCAAACAAAAGATTCATAAAAATCAAAACTTTAATACCACATTCTTAACTTTCAACTCAAACGCATAACAAACACACTTGATTTATACACATATCAAATCAAACATCCATAAAAACCAAAGAACCATAAATTGATAAAAGCTGATCAAACCGCTACCTGAATATCAGAATTACACTCTGGATTGCTCAAGTAATATAGAGCTCTTTGAGTTTCATTTTCATTTCTGCTAAGCAACTCTGCAGCAAGTTCTTCTCCAAAACTGCAAAATCAGGAACCGTGTCAGCTTATATAAAGGAATGTATATGCATTTGGCCAAAAAATTTATTATAACCGTCTCTTTTTTATACCATATATGTGCGAGTACTGCGAGTCTAAACGCAACTAAAATTTATTGTGCGAGTACTGTGAGTCTAAACGCAACTAAAATTTAGTACGTATCTTAATGTTGTGTTATAGAGCAGTTCATGTCAAGCGCTTCCTCCATTTCTTGATTTTCGCCTCCTGCCTTTCCTGCCACCTTCTGATGCAGAGCCTTCTTTCACGGTTTCGTAAGCCCCGGCTTTCACATTCCGAGCCTTCTCATTGGGAGAATCTTTTACAGACCCTGCACCACCCAAACACTCCTTAAACAATAATGTTTATTCTAAACACCCCTTAAACAATTAAAAAAATGTCACAACTTTATAGTTAATCTTAACTCTTTTCTTCACCATTTGATTATTATTATATTCCTTTTGTTAAACTATAGCAATTTGCATAGATTTCACACACGGTTAATGAAAATCATCATGTTTCGTCATAAACATGGTTTGAAATACTGCAAAAGTAACATCTTTACTACATATAATAGAAAAATGGTCAAAAGTGAAATGTTGAGTTTTCAACAATGGTCAAATGAGAGAGAAAGTGAAATGTAATTAATACTTTTATTAAAACACCCCAATACTTAAAAATACAATTATTTATTCACATTGTACAACCAAATTAAAGCATATCTACCAAATTAAATACAACCAATTCAAACACAAATCGGGTTGACTCGGGACGATTCAAACCCGGCGGGTTGACCCGGTTCAATTTGACCCGTTTTCGACCCAACCTAGCAAGTTGACCCGGTTTAAATCGACCCATTTTTCGACCGGAACGGTTGAACCACCCGGGTCGAACCGGGTTTCAAAACATTATCCATTACTTAAAAGTACAATGATTTATTCACATTGTACAACCAACTAAAAACATATCTACCAAATTAAATACAACCAATTAAAACACAAACCGGGTTGACCCGGGACTCTTTAAACCCGTTTTTCGACCGGAACGGTTCAACCAGTTGAAACTACCCGGGTCGAACCGGGTTTCAAAACATTATGTTTAATTCTCAAATCTTCAAACTTTTATTATTTTTCGTTTATAACCTATAAACTTTTTTTTATCAATAAACTATCTGTCGCTATAAAATCCCGTTGCTATGCACGGGTACTCGTCTAGTATATATAAAACAATTTGTGGCCTTATTACAGCAAAACCCTAAAAAAAACTTAATATGTGTGCTAATTACCTATTTTACGGTTTCGAAATCACTAAAAAAATCTATGGAATCGTATTGAAGAAGGTTATTAAATGGGGAGCGTAGGGTCTTTTGTGACTGCATCAACAATCAATAAGCGCCATTACTACCTTACAAAAATAGCTTCACAAATCGGGATGACTTTCTGCTTTTGATTCACATAAATAGATGCATCAAACCTCTTGTACATCCGATCTAAAAAAGGAAGAACACGTATGAATATTAATTGGGTTTTTAATGATGCGCACTTAGGATGCTTGTGCAAAACCATCGTTTATTATATAAAAATAGATTACAGTGGTTATATTAAAAAGATTAGAATCATGTTTGAAAGAATCATGTTAAATATTGCTTTCCCTTTCCTTAGCTTTCTCGCCCTTCCTAATCCGGATCTTCCAACCAAGTTTTAATTCTTCCACTTCTTTTATGGCTGATGCTCTATCTTCCTTTGTCTTAAATCGAACGGCCACATATGACAAATGGTGGGTCCGGATTTATTGTAACACCCCAACCCGATAAGGGTAGAAGTATTACGTTATGGTGACGTATCAGAACAAACACAAGCATATGACATAATTAATACAAGTGAATATCAATGGTTACAATGGAGGATCCGAAACTACAAGGTTACAAATGTGCTATACAAAAATCTACTAAGTCTGAATGAAACTCTTCTGGTCATCTCTAATCCAATTTAGCTAGTACGGTCTTCTAAGTCCAAGATACTCTCCGCTCACACCCAGCTTCCAAACTAAAACCTGCCGCAGGAAAGGAAATGCGGCTGAGCTACGAGAGCTCAGTGAACAGATATAACGATAACAAGCAGTAATAAAGATATAGTGGAGTACGAGAATTGATACAAGATATATCAAGAGTTAGGAAAGAAATATAACAGGTTATGCAGGTATATCAAGAGTTAAGAAATAGTGACAAAGGACAAGAATATAAGAAACTGTAATCCCACCACAAGCCCAAGTATAATCAAGTCAAGTCTAGTCATGTCAAGTATCAGGTTATGGGGTAAAGGTAACAGAAATCCACTACGAGCCCAAAACAAGTCAAATCAAATATCAGGGTGTATGGAGGGGTGACCTCAGCATACCAAGTACAGGGTGAGGGGATACCTCTCAGGATTGGAGTCATGAGCTCCCAGGATGTGAAAGACGTGTATCGCACACACCATCAGTCACCAAGTATAACAAGTAATATATCATATACAGGAAACAGGAACAAGTCTAGGATGCATCCATACGCCCCAGTAGGCCAAGTACCTCCTCTACATAACAAGTCAAGTCAGGGACGGGACAGGACATCACTCTCCTGCCCTAGAGTCAAGTCATCGGTGCATCAATGACAGGGACATGAAACCCTCATGCCTAGTGGTGGCTCATAGTCTCAAACTGTGGGTCAAGGTCAAGTATCAAGTATCAAGTGTCAAGTGAGCAAGTACAAGTTTAAGTTTCCATCTCAAGGGGTTCAAGTCAAGTTAATTGCCAAGGTTCAAGTAAGTTAATTACCAAGGTTCAGGTCAAGTTAATTACCAAGGTTCAAGTCAAGTTAATTACCAAGGTTCAAGTCAAGTTTTATATCAAGTGTATCATGTCAAGGTTTATATCAAGGTTCAAAATCAGTGGATCACCTCAAAGGTTCATATTAAAAAGGTTTGCAGGTTCATAGCAAAGATTTACTTCAAAAGTTTCACATCAGGGTTCAAGACAGGAGATCAATGCAAGGGATAAGGCAAAGGTTCAAGTCAGAAGGTTCATATCAGAGGGTTCAATATCAGAAGGTCCAATTTCAGGAAGATCAATTATCAGAAAGTCAATATTAAAAGGTTCATCTCAATTAGTTTATATCAAATGGTTTATAGCAAAGGTTCATTCAAAAAGGTTTCTATTAAAGTCCATATAAAACAATCCTTTAAAATAGTTCTCATAAAAGTGATCTTACCAAATAGTCTTCATAAAAACATTTTCAAAAAAATTAGAAAAGAGTTTTCTCATCCAGTTATAATATCAAGTACATCATTAAGATATCAAAGCCAGGTTTAAATATTAATGTCAAAAGGTAATGAACGAAGTGCATCAAGTATCAAGGGAATATGGCAAGGTTCAAAACAGGAAATCAAAGCAAGGTTTCAAATCAAGTAGATCATAACAGGGTTTCACAATTTAAAGGAAATACTAGTAAGGTTCACAGATCAAGGGAAACATAGCAATGAGTTCATAACAAGGATTCAATATAAAGGTTCAAGATAAAGGTTCAAAGTAAGGATTCAAGTAGAGGTTCAATGTAAAAGTTCAAGTAAAGGTTCAAGTAAAGATTCAGGTAGAGGTTTAATTCAAATGATTCATATGAAAGATTAGCAATTCAAGGAAATATAACAAGGTCCAAGTAGATCATATGAAAGGTTCACGATACTAGGTAATATGACAGGGTTCCACAAACAAGGGAGCATAACAAGGTTCAAGGGAACACAAGATAACAAGAGAGAGAGTTCATGAGAAACCTGTGCAAGGTCAGAATATCTGTACGATAACATAAGTGTCTCAAAGTAAGACAGAATATCCGTACCTTATTAGAAATGCAAGGAAGGACAATATAGTAAACAGGACAAGGTCAGGATTACTCCTTCTTCACACCTAGAGGAGTAGAAGACAAGATTACTCATTTAAGTAACTTTCTATTTTTAGCGGGTTTCCAGAATTAGTAAGTTTCTATTTTTAGAAAGTTTCCTTAAATAGCAGGTTTCCATAATTAGCAAGATTTAGCTTCATAAATTAGGTTAAGTCTTGAATTAATCAATATTATAGAAATAGGGTTCATTTTAACAAGTTACAATAGTTTAGGGTTAAATATGACAAGCTTCCATATTTTAGGGTTTTAATCGCAATTATGCCAAAGATAAGGTCTAAAATGTAAATATTACAAGTTAATCATTTTAATCCATGAGTTACCCATATATATGATTCAAATCCTTCAACTTTAACCATTTTACAAGTTATACCCTTTAGTTAATCAAATTACAAATCAAACCTTACAAATTAAATAAATTGCAAAACAATCCTTTAATTATCCATATTTACACATTAAGCTTTCAATTATCCCAAAATGACACAACAAACCCTTTACATGATTTATTACACGAATTACCTTTAAGTTTCCAATATTTACAAAACAAGTCCTTTTCTTTAATAATTTACAAATCAAATTCCATTTTATTTAAAATTCCATATCAAGCCTTTATGTATTCAAAATTACACAAAATATCCTTCACAATATTTAATTTACTAATCAACCTCAGGTTTTCCAAAATTTACAATTTAACCCCTCAAGTTTATTTATTTTCAATTCGATTTATAATTATAAGAAAAATACCTTTTAAATCCTTTAATTACAAAATTTACACATTAGACCCCTATATTATATTTTATACGAATAGTACCCTTTATTTTACATGTTATAAAAATGTCCCACAAGTTTCAAGAATTACAAAACACACCCTCCTCTTATTATTTTACAATCGGTAAGAATAAAAATACAAAACAAAACCCTAGATCAATACCAATCATTATATCATCATTTAATAACATTAATATATCACATCCAAGCCCTAGAAATCCAAAACCCTAGACCCACGATTTATTTTCCTTCTTTTCTTCTTTTATGATCCGATAATTACAAAAATTCACCAAGATTGTTTTAAGCTTCGACAAATACCAAGATCATTTTTATCATGTTATATGACACATATAGAACCCAGAAAAATTATGAAAAAGGCCCAGAAAAATCGTATGAACAGTAACGAAATTATTTGTGTTTTTAGGGTTTCGATATGTTTTAATTCCACACGACTAGAAAACATTGCATGAATCGATTTCAATAATTTATATAGATCATATATGATGTAAATAGGTCGAGAAAAATACCAGATATATTTTAGACAAGTCGAATGATTTGTGGTGATTTTATCCTTCTCGGCTGGAATTAATTCGAACCAATAATAAACCCACGATCAAATAAACGATCAAGAAATCTTGGAGATAATTTTTACACCTTCTATGGACTTGGATGATCACCAGAAAATTATGAATAGGCCCCAGAAAATTCGGATCAAGAGGTGGTGATTTTTGTATGTGTTGATCTTGTTTTTAGGGTTTTTCACGATAGAAATAAAATGAAAGAAAATATATAAAAACGTGTGAACCATGAATTTCGGTCTTGTGATTGATAGAATGATAATTTTACTGATTCACACAATACTTACCATATATGTGATGATTATCTTTTATATTTTGTATTATAAGTAATTTAAAATGTAATATAAATACATATACATGCATATAAATCGACTTAGGCATGAAAGTGACAAGAATTAATATTTTGTAATATTTTAGATAATGTAAAGTCCATGTTAAAAATATTACATCTCATGTGTTGTTAAATTCCAAGGTTTAAATGATTTATTTAGTGATTTATTAGGTTATTTATTAAAATTTTAAATTATAGGGGTATTTTAGTAATTTTTCATGTTTTGAAATTGTGGGTTTTACATTTATTCTCCTACCCTTCTATCTTCTTTTTATACTTTAATATTAATACAAAAAAAATTTACTTTATATTTTAATATATAATATATTTTTAAATATTATTTCCTCTCTCATACCTTAAATTCAAATTCAAATCCTAAACCAAATCCAAATTCAAATTTAAATCCAAATCCAAATCCTAATCATAAACCCATCTACAAACCAAACGAGCCCTAAATATTGTTTTCCCTTTCCTTAGCTTTCTCTTTCTTGCCTTTCCTATTCCGGATCTTCCAACCAAGTTTTAATTCTTCCATTTCTTTTATGGCTGATGCTCTATCTTCCTTTGTCTTAAATCGAACGGCCACATATCTGCACGCAAATACGCATTTAGAGGACTGCACAGAGTTCAAGATTCTCGTAAATTCATTCCTAAAGTTGCAACCAATAAACATTTTAAAAGTGAACACATTTATCTCAAATATCAAACAGGTTGAATGTTACTGTATTAAAAAAATAATTTACATTTTGCAACCTCTATATGGAACTTAACTTAACTACAACCATGAACTAAATATTACTTTTCATAAGGGGTTTTTTTTTAATTTTCTTTTCCATACTTAAGTAAGTGTTCATGATAATTATAGGAGTGACTCTAAACTTTTAAGTGTTGTGGGGATAAATACACCAAAAAAGGATAATAACACCGTTTGCTTCAATACACTCGTCATATCCCATAAGGGTTCGCTGGCACGTAAAGCAAAACTACAAAGACTATTGTCGAGCAAAGGTGGCGATAACAAACTTCAACTATAGGATGAACTACACGCAGTTGGCGCTCGTGGTTCAGCATCCTAATCTCAATAACGTTACTCAAGTTTTTAGCTTTGATTACAAAGCCCCTTGTTCCGTATGAGCCTATAAGTAAGTAGTGGCGAATAAATTACAATATATTTTCTTGGGCTAAGTTGGAAACTAAGTCCTAATAAAAGTTTTGTTATTTTCAGTGAGCACAAGATACACGTATGTTTTACGGGATGAAGTTCTTTAGGGCCTAAAGGAAACGTACAGTCAGAAGTGCCACTACAAAAGGACCAAAGCACATTTACTTTCAAAGCAAGGGTGAGCATTTCTTAGGAATGTCTACTTTAATGGTGACAAATGCATGCTTTCTCATTCGAAATCATATCCATTCCTACCAAACTCTGCTCATGAACCCGTGTTGGTTTATTAATGTTATTGGTTCCTTTGGTTATGTTCTTGTTTAATCTCGACACCAATTTGTTTGTAGTTCAAGTTTTGAAGAAAAAGAAAGATGCAAGTAGTTTATAATACATACCTTAGCGTTCCATGACGATCTTTTAAGAGTTTGATGTTTGTACATCCGAACTCATGAAAAACTTCAACAACTTGCTTGTAATTCTGCATCACATGTAATTGTATTAGCAAATATTGAAAATCAAGTAACTCGAAACAAATGTTCTTTCAAACTTACCACATCATCGTCCTGATAGTCCATCAAGTCAGACACTCGAAGCTTAAAGATGCCTTTCGATAGTTCCTCCTCATGTGCAGCATACCTATTATGATCATAATAAATAAATATTGAAAACAAACTCTAATAAAGTGCCAAAGTCTAATGATCAGTAAAAGACAGAGATTACGAGAGCTTTATACCCTTTATACGGTTGGACTACAGCTTCAAATCCTAGAATACGGTGCTTTCCCCTTAGAAGCTACAGTAAAAGTAAAAACATAAGTAAAAGATGAAATAAGAGAAAATAGAAAAAAAAATAACATTGCGTATATAACCGGACCTCCTCAGCGTCCCTCTTGCTGCTCATTCTTAAAACACAACTACTGGTGTAACTCGCCATGCGGTCACCCCTGTTAAGGAACTTGATGTCTTCGATATTCTCTTGTCAAATTCCATAATCTCTTTAAAATTATATTTTGATCATGTCAGATGTACATTAGATACCAAAACAATCGGCAAATTATAAATGAATCTAATACCATTAAAC
The DNA here is from genome assembly GCA_021014915.2 of Artemisia tridentata subsp. tridentata. Lineage (NCBI taxonomy): Eukaryota > Viridiplantae > Streptophyta > Magnoliopsida > Asterales > Asteraceae > Artemisia > Artemisia tridentata. Next base: position 79,613,790 of record CP139507.1, read on the forward strand.
GTTTTTCTACTAGTCCAATTTAATGCCATTAACATTTGTTTCAAAATTTGAAACATGTATTTTGGTTCCTAATTATGTACGATCCTCCCTCAAAATCCTTTTTCTCAGTGTGTCACTATAATTGTGTTAAAATTCTTAGTTTGTCAACATATGTATAAGAAATTTAGTGTCAAACATATGTGTAAAGAAACTTAATGTACAATTTTGTAAGAAACTTAATGTGTCGTAAAGAGTAAAAAAAAAAACTTAATGTGTCGTAAAAAGTAAAATATATATATATATATATATATATATATATATATATATATACTCACAAATGTACTATTTTGACACACTTAGTTTCATAATACATTTTTAGTGACACATAAAGTTTTTTGACACTTTTTTGTGACACGCTTAATCTTTTGATACATTTGTAATGACACATTAATTTTTTAAGATATGTCTATTAACAATCTATGTTTTTAACATACTTAATTTTAATGGTACCTCAATAAAATATGATCCGACCCAAACCCGAACCCGATAAGGGTTATCGATGTTTTTAACACACTTAATTTTATGACAATCTATGTTTTTAACACACTAAAATTTATGTTACCTCAACACTTAATTTTATGATCCGACCCGAACCCGATAAGGCTTATCGGGTCAGGGTGAATAGGGTTTAAAAATATTATCGGGTTGTGTGACCCGAACCCGATAACCCGACGTAGTTATCGGGTCGGGTTATGGTTGAATTATTTTTGTTTTCGGGTCAACTGATAAGACCCGAAATTCATTTCCAAAAATTATTTCCCAAAAAGTTTTATAAGCACTCTAGTTTACTACGAGTATTACAAAGAACATTTCCTCTAACAGCAAACATAATAATTGGTCGTTAGTTCAATTGCATGTTATTAATTTTTGACTACAACAGTTTTTTTTTTCTTTATTTTCTTTATACAAAGCTACTGTGTTTATTTTTCATACGGCAGTTTGGTTTTGAGCTGGTTTTTCCCATCCTGCCATGTTTCATTGGTTTTTAATTTGTAAAAGTTGTATTAATAAAAGCCATAATGCTAATTAATCAATGATATATTTTTGTGCCGTAATTATTTTGTGAGTTAAAAAAAATAAAGAACCCGATTAACCCGACCCGATAACACCCCAACAAGTGTACGTTGAAAACATAACAAGAGAGTTGATTGTAAAACATGAATATGGACACATACAGTCTGTAGTGTCCACTCTTTACATGCATGCATGATGAAGATGGAAAAAGTGTAGATGCCTCCCGTTCGATGTTTAACAGAAAATCACAAAAAAATTAGAAAAAAAAAGAAAGAAGCAAATTAAACACCTTACCCACACACAGAAACACTATAAGAGAGAAGTAGCTAAATACCTTGTGCAGAAATACCGACAGTTTCAAAATTTATGAAAGGAGTCTAGCTCACATGTGTTACCACAAACAGTGGGTTTAGAGATCATTATTGTGTGACAAATCACTTTCACTAACTCGCGTTTTGCACTTGAAAGAGATAATGAATATGGTTAAATGGGTTGTTGTTTTTAGAGATGGTGAGTTAAGTATGGTAGAATTGTATTGAAGGTTGAGACGTATATTTAGAGTGTGAGTCTGTGACCTCGTTTTATAGAAGATGAAGTTAGGTAGAAATTCAATGTATAACAATTTAGAGTGTGAGTGTGTGACCTCGTTTTATAAAAGATGAAGTTAGGTTGAAACTCAATGAAGTTTGGTTTTGAGTGAGTGTGTTGGAATAGTACTGTAGAAATTCAATGAAGTGAGTTAGTTGGAATATAACTGTGAATCTCTACAGAGTGCATGGACCATGTCTAGTTTACTTATGGACGAGGTGTGGTTCTCTCCTGCATCCTTCTTGCTTTTCATTCGCATTATACAGCTATGGATATAACATGTCATGCAATTACCCCGATTAATGAACTTGATCTCTTCAATTATTCCCTCAACATTATAATATATTATCTAGCGTGTCAAATTTCATAATTTCTTTATACTTTATATTTTTATCATACGAGATACATTACTTTGATAATTAGGTACCAAAATAATTGGCAAACTGTAATCTCACTTTAAAGCTGCATCTAGAAATTATGAAGACTTGTGATGTGATAAATGCTTCTACCAACTAGTTATACAAACAATAACATTTTTCTTCCAGACATGACTTAATTTCAAAACTTAAAGAGTTTCGCGTGTGCCGTGCAAAGGGAGCCCCGACATGAGAATCGTTGTCTCCTATTATAACAGACGATGAGTGAGTACCAAAACTTCAAGCCATCAAATTCAAGTAAATATAATTTGACTACCGTTTATATTACAAAGGAGAGACAAAAGCACAAATGCATTAAGAATATATTAGGGAAAAGTTAGCATTTTTTTAACGGCAACATGAGTTTTATTTAAAACAGAACCAAACATTAATACATTATATACACGTCCATAGAAAGAGCCGAAACATAGAGGTTCTCTTCTGGTTATATACTTGGTGTTATTTTTTTCTAATTTCTCTTACTTCATCTTTTACTTTATGTTTTTACTTCTATTGTAGTTTCTAAGTAAAAGAACTTACACGCTTAATGGAGCTACGGTTAACGTTGAACAATTTGAAAGGTAAAAAGCTTTCGAAATCACAATTTAAAAGGTATAAAGCTTTCGAAACTTTGTCTTTTGCTGATCAGTAGACTTAATTTGGCACATTATTAGAGTTTGTTCTCATTATTTATTTATTCTGATTATATAATAGGTATGATCATCACAAGGACATGCTGTCTAAAGGTATCTATAAGATGCAATAATGGGGTATGAAGGTAAGAGGAGACGATGTGATGGTAAGTTTTTTAAAAACATTAGTTTCAGGTTTTGGGTACTTTTATTTACAATTTTTACTAATATGAGTGTAATTTTGTCTGTGACTCAGATGCACAAGTTTACCCAAGATTATTTTCAGAAACTCAGATGTATAAATGTTAACATCCAGGGTATGTATAAAATTCATATAGGGTTGCAAAATATGCTTCAACAAAAAAATTAACAACAAACAAAGTAACTTTCAATCTATTTACCGGTAGAGATAAAATGTGTTCACACTTTTAAATGTAAAATTGTAGTAAGTCTAAAAATGGCTTGCACACAATGCTTCATGTATGTGCCATTATTGGTGTTGTTCAACGTAGACTTTACTAGAACCTTGACCTCCTATATAAGTAATCCTCTATATATGTGTATGTATGCAACTTTGTGAAGCTTCGATTCAAAACGGAGTCAGGTAGAAAGCATGCTATAGATCGAGTGAAAGAGGATGAATTTGATTGGAAGCTCACCATTGAAGGAAGCCAAGGAAAAGGGCGTCACTTAATTATAGCAAGATGAAAGAAGTAATTTTGAATTTAAAATTTTACTTTGGGCAAATATGTTTAATGCTTAGTGCAACACTTAAGAAAACTTGATGTGAGGTTTTGTATGTGGTTAAGAGAACTTGTTTATTACTCCCCTCATTCGAGAATAAGTGTCCAATTATAAGTGCCCATCCATACTGTAAGCAACCAAAAAGAGACTTTGGTGGCCAGGTATGTACAAGTTTTTATTGTTTGAGAGAGTTAGCAGGTTTTTATAAAAAAATTTGCATTTGTAAAATGGACACTTATTATGAGACGTGGAGTGTTTAAGTCTCACTATTACTAAACAGTGAAACTATGCCGAAAGATTACTTATAAATTGAGGTTGGTTAATTACTTTACTCTTATATAGTAAGTTTGGTTTAGTGAGTTCCTTTTAATACTTCACCTTATTCTTACAAAATCTTCTTCACACAATGTACGCCATGTTAAATTTGACTCATATTTATTTTTCTCTCATCTTTTTAATTGGTCAATAGATGTACAAGTTACTATAACACATCGTTGTGTAAAACTTATTTTGTAACAATTACGTGAATCTGGCATTTCTCCACATGCACAGTACATGTAATTAATATTGAGACTGTGTCATATAGATACTCTTTCAATTGGATGCCTTTCAAATTGGGGAGTGATTTGCACACAATCTTTTTTGATTTGCACACCAATATGTACAAGCAGGTAAAGCTTGATGTATATACAGTACAACTGTCTAAAGCACTGATGAGTGTGTATGAATCAAAAAAATCGGTGTGCAAATCAATTCCCTTTCAAATTAAGAACTATTAAGAATTCATATTACTTGTAGCCATCAAGTGTTGCTAAAAAGTGAAACTGTTGAAAACAAGCTAATATATTTTCAAATTATATTCACATGTATAAAGTTATGAATCGCCCTAATGAACTTCTTCATTGATTGAGGATTTAAAACTTACTCAACCTATTTGTTGCTAACAGAAATAAAAAGTAAACCACATGGCTTAGTGACAAAAGAGCTTGTGACTATCACTCTAAAATGTGTGAGGTCTCAAGTTCAATTCCTGCTAGGTGCAAACAACCTAATTAAGTGTGTTAAAATATGGTTAAATATTAATACGTTAAATGTCTAGTATCGAACCCGATACCTCGAGATTGCACACATTACAAACAAGAATAAAAGTATAATAATAATTATATTAAATGTTATGTATATAATTATTTAAACACTTAAAGGACTTAACGGTCGTTAGTAATTAACCGTAAGTACTAACTATCGTTAAATGGAAAGATAAAGGACTAAGGATAAAATATATAGCCAAGTAGGATCCGGAATGCCTTCCAAGGCCCTATGGCCGGTCGAACAAGGGGTGGGGAGACCCAATCCCTCTCAAACTTGGATAACAAGTTTACTAGGCTATATATACAAAGACAATGGTTATTTGTTTCTCACCTTTTGTGCACACACATAACCCTAAAGTTTTCTTCCTTCTTTCCTTGCTTTCTAAACCGATCGAACACCCCTAGCTATAAGGGTTTCGATTTTTTTTGCTCTTCAAAACAAGTGTTTACTTAGATCTTGCAATCTCTTTTATTCGTTATAGTTTGTGTGTACAAGAACGAGGTAATTACTCACTATAGTAATTATCAAGAGATCGAATAACAAAAAGGTAAGGGGTTATTCATAGATCTATTGTTCTTCAATTGTTCAAGAATCAAGAATTGCATACGGTATGTTCTCTTTATGTTTTAGTTAATTATTATGTGTTATACTAGATCCATAGCTTCCGCATACGTGTTTACTTGATATAGATTTATTTATATGATAGTCATGGTATTTAAATTATAACATTGGCATCACGAGCCATGTATAACATGTAATTGATTACTAAAACCATAAAAAATATATCTTTAATTGTTTTAGATACACATGTTATGTTCTAGGGTTTTATTTAATTTTTTCAAACCCTAACCCTAATTTGGGGGGGGGGTCGATTTCTCCATAAACCCTAATTAGGGTTTGTGGTTTAATTAATTAAAATTAATTAATTTGATTAGAAACCCTAGGTTTGATTCTTGATTGTGTGACCTAATTGGTAAGTGTTATGCATGAATCCATGACGAAACATGCATGTTAGTCATGGATTAATTATTTGTTTAATTGTTAGTACTTGTTTACACATGTAATTATTAGATAGATCTAAAATTGGGGAAGACTCCAATTGATTAAAATCAATTTATGTGCTATGTGGTGTGTATATTAATTATGGCCTTTTACAATTGATTCGTCAATGTATGTACCTCATCTTCCATAGAAGTGAGGGCCATAGTTAATTACATGCATATGAAAACCTAGATTGATTTGATTAGGGTTTATCTAATCAAGTTTACATGTGGCTAATTGTTTCACATTTTATTGTTGTTATTATTAGTTGTTTATTTGTTTTCTTTTATAATTACTTGTTTTTATTGTTATATGTTTGACATGTTTGTAAGCAATAAAAGGGTAATTTTTAGAAAAGAAAATTAATTGGACTAATAATGGTGAAACTTTAAGTGATAAAGTTTAAATCTTGCAAAGTCTTATGTGCCGATAGTGGTTCGCTTCGCACGGTAATTCGCTCCTAGGCGAGACTAGCAAGATTGATACTTTATTACATGATTTTAAGATTAAGTTTATAAACTTTTGCTTGATTGATGTTTTTGCATAATAGTGTGTGAAAGGCGGACCAAAGTTGACAAACTGTGTGGTGGGTATAAGTAGAGAGGGGTTTTTTTAGGAGATTCGCTCCCACCGGCTCTCTGCGCTCGCTTGTGCGTCAACTGCGACTTACCTATATCACTATTTACATGCAATATAATCTTAAGGGTGATTTACCTCAATTCCACACGTCACTTTTGTGGCAAATATCCGAATAACTATATGTAAGAGTAGGATATGTGGGCGATAATTGGTGGTACTTCTTTAATCGGTGAACCCGGTACCTCAAGTACAAAGTTTTTGATTTACTCTTAACGAATTGGTAAATAAAAAGGTTGTAGAAAACTAGAAGGGGGGTTGAATAGTTTACCGGTTTTTAAACTTGTTTATCCTTAAAAATCTTACGTGTAATCAATATATAAAACAAACAAACAATAAGTAATATGCAAGAGTAAGAAACAATCAAACCAAGACACGAGTGTTTATCGTGGTTCGGTCTACAAGGACTCTTTTTCCTTGCCCTACTCCACGCCCCGAGTTATCCAACTCGAGAGTTTCTTTCACTAGTCAACAAGCTCCTTTTACCGGCGGAGAAAACCTTACACGTCGCTTACACACTATTACCGACACTAAGCTAGATGTCGAGTTCTTTTACAAGGGTACAACCACTCCCGATAGTTCTTTTACAAGGGTACAACAACTCCCGGTAGTTCTTTCACAAGGGTACAATAACTCCCGGTAGTTCTTTCACAAGGGTACAACAACTCCCGACACACTAAGTATTTTAAGGACTAAAATACTAACCGATCACTACTGAATAAATACAATCAAATGATGTATAAACTTGATAAGTTTACACTATGCTATGCAAACAAGTCTTGCAACTTTGTGTTGAAGCTTGGATGAATTTGTGATCTTCTATCTACAATGAAAGCTCACAAATATGAAATGGATCTGAGTTAGAAGAGAAGAATGAGAGTATATGAAATATATTATGATTGTAAGTGATGAGAAAAACTCAAAGTGGAGTTTTCTATTTATAGGCAAAAGAACAGATCACCCCACGGAAACGGCGGAACCATTACTTTGGTTCCGTCCGTTGTCCACTTTGGTTCCGCCAGGATGTCTGACAGAATCCTGCATAAATCTTTCACAATCTAACACAATATTCTCAAGATTTCACAAAGTCAACTTTGAGATCATGGAGTGTAAATCTAAACAAAATGAGACATGTCTCTTACACAAATGTTTCCTTGAAAAGACATATGTGATGCAAGTGATGATGTAACTACATACATTATTCCTATATTTAGAATTACTTAAAAAAGAAAGTTTATTTGTAAAATGCATGTGTTAGTAACTTAAAAATGTTTGTATGAAATGTGTAGTAAGTTAATGTTTAACTAAAAAGTATTTGGTTCCTTATTACTTAATAAGACATACTTAATTACAAAACTTACTAATTATACTTATGTGACATTTTTAACATATAACATGTTTTATACATTTTAAAGTATACTAAACTAATTTACAATCACTTTTATAAAAACATGTAATGTTGTTTAAGTGATGTTAAGTAAAAGACTTTTAAACTATATTTATGTTTTGCTAAAATAAACTTTACAATTTGTCGTTAACAAAACTGAGTAAAGATCGTAAAATATAAATAACGTTTTTAAGCGATATTTGTATTAACAATCTCCCCCTTTTTGTTGATGACAAAACATAAATTTTATTTTTAAGCAAATGGATAATTATAGTGTTAAGTCTTTTTAAAAAATTATATTTGACATGTTTTATTCAACTTTTTAAGTGTATGATAATAATATGCTAATGAAATGAAAAGGATGCAACAAGTTGAATAAGTTAAATATGTTTTTCTCCCCTTTTTTGTCGAAACAAAAAGAAGAGTTGCGTAGCGGAAATAATGCAAGCCATAATCTCCCCCTTGGACAATACTCCCCCTAAATGGAGTGCCAAGAGAGGATACATGGATTTTGATCCTACAAAAAATAAGTTAGTTGTAGATATAAGAATGATTGGTGGTAAAAAATACCAACAAGTAATAAAGTTTCAAGTGAATACATAGTCTCACAAGAATATTCAACCAACAATGAGACATATAATCAATCAACACATAAGAAAACACCCAACAAAACATAAATGTAGCACTTAGTATTTCAAGTAAAATTAAGTTTGACTAAAGAGTCAAACAAAGAGACTTGAAAAAGTCAACTAGTCCTACAGTAAGAAAAAAAAATAACTAGAAATGAAAATTACGGAAATAACATGAAGAAGTTCCTAGATGAGATTCTAACTTATTAAATTTCCTAAAGATGCTCTAAGCTTGAGATGGATGAGAGATTGCGTTGAGACGCTCTAAAATGTGGTTTAGGATAAACCTCATTTCATCTTGTAACTCATGGATCATGAGCTTACATCTCTCACTAAGATGAGCGGTTCTTTCGCACATGGAGCAACCATGGAGAGGTGGTGGTAGTGGTGGAACCTCGGTTGTTGTTGATGGTGGTGGAGCATTGGTGGTTGGTGTTTCATTTGGTGGTGGAGCATTGGTTGTAGTGGGAGCAAAGGTGGATGGTTGAGTGGCGTTTTGGTTTCCTACAATAGATGAGAACATTGCGATTTGGAAGTCCATGGCTTGATTAAGTTGTGAATCCACCATGTGCTTGAAAGCATAAAGGTTGTCTAAGCGGGTGTTAAGTTCTTCATGGGTGTTTGGAGAGTTGGCCCATAAGGATGCTTCTATTTCCTCATAAGAAGGAAATACGGAATCCAAGTGTTGAGAATGTTCTTGAGGTGGTTCTTGTTGTTGATCATGATGGTGGAAACTTGGTTCTCCATAAAGAGGACCATGGATGTCGTTGTGGATTGGATGGAACAATAATGGTTGTGGTTGTGAAGGTGTTTGATCTTGTGGAAATAGTGATGATCTAGCATGTTTGTGAGCCAAACGCTCTACCAAGGATGGTTGATGAGGTTCTTGATCAAAAGGCTCACTTGGTTGAAACCTTGGTTGTTGTTGGGTTTCTATTTGAGAAATGTTGTCAAAGAATGGCAATAGTGGTGGATTTGATGAACTAGGTGGTAGGTCTTCTAAAGTTTCCATAAATGGATGTGGTGATGTTGGTGGTGTTGTGAAAAGTTCCATTGGTATTAATTTTGGTGATTGAGGTGATTGAGGGGATGGAGTTTTTGATGGTTGAGTTGGTGCCGATGGTGGTGTTGGATCACTTGTTGTTATAGTTGGTGGTGGAGTGGTAATCACATTGTGATTGTAAGGTTTTGGAGATGGTGTTGGTGTAACTAAGTTTAAGAAGTTTTCATCCTTGATGGGTGAGGAGATGTTGAGTGATGAGTCACTGGATGATGATGAGGTAACTCTGATGGTGTTATTGAAGCAACATGGTTTTACGCTCATTCTAGCGGTTTTTCTAATGGGTCTAGATGATTCGGATGATGTGTTTGATTTAGTCATTGCAAGACTTGGGTTGATTCAGAAGTTTAGGATATACAAGAAGTGAAGGTGATGGTGTGACTTGAAAGTATGAATGTTGGTCAATTTATAGGAAGAACATGTTATGGAAAGGAGTGTTTGGATTTGATGTTGTTCCATACATATTTGGAGGTTCCTAATCATTTGGAAGAGTTCCAAGACATTGTCAAATCATTGGAAGTCAATCCAATGAAGTTGGATTGAGTGAAAGACAAAGATTTGCACTAAATGCTATGTGATAGTGGAAAATCTATTTGATCAGAGTGTCCACGGATTGGGAGGAACCAAAGGAATGGTTCCTTCCTTGTAACAGAAAGGTTCCTTGGGTTAGTTTGGTGAATTTTGAAATTTTGGCGGGAATTATTATCCTATTCATGAAAGTGTACTAAGAGGGTTCCTAAATTAGTGATAAATACAGGGAAGCATGTAGGAAGCAAGTATGGATCCTAAGGATAACTAGAAAAATTCATAAAATTGAAAAATTGAAATTTTGCAGAACACTCGGCGGAACCAATCGATAACATTGCCGGAACCAAAATTTTGGTTCCGCCATTTCCGTGGTTCAATTCTGGCGGCACCAAAATATTAAACGGACGGAACCAAATTTTGGTTTCCGCCGAGCATCGGAAAGCATACAGAGGGCATTTTCGAGGCAGCGAACGATTTTCAAATTTCGTAAATTTTCCTAAAACATAAACTTAAAACTATATCTGATTGGGAAATGACAAAAATGCAGATTAAAACACACGTACCGATAGAGTTTGAACGGGGGCTAACGATTTTCACTACTTAGTGAAAAATGGAAAATATGATGATACTAAAATGTTATCACCTGCAAATTTCGTTAGTTCACAAGTAGTTCACAGACATCAAATCATCCTACAAGTACATAAAAACACAAAGTAACATAGTTAAAATGACCAAATTGTTCAAATGCACCCTTGTGCCAAACACCCCCTTAACCGCTCTCATTTCTTGTTAATCTTCTTGTTGAGCTTCCCAAGGTACCTTCCAAAGAATTTCCACATTCCTTTGGTTTGCTTGAATTCCTCTGACTCATTAGGTATTGATGGAAGTTGTGAGAGGTATTCAAGAGGAGGGAGCCTAGAGTTTGGTAAGCCATCGTCTTCACTCATGGATGATGATGATGATGAGGTAGGAGGGTGAGGACGTTTACCTTTGATCTTAGCAACTCTTTCATCGCTCAAAGGGACAAAGGTGTGTGGAATGAGAGAATAGTCTAGGTGTAGACCTCTAGGATTTGGTGGAATAGGTTCACAAAATCTAAAGAGACGGGTGAGAAGCATCCCGTATGGAAGAGCGGTGGTACCTTGTACCGGAATGCTTGCCATTCTCTTGGCAATGTAGTAAGCTAAGTTGAAGGTTTGACGGATTGACACGCTATAAACCATGTAGGAGAGACAAGCGTTGATATGATCCCTATTGCCTAAGGTGCTTATGACACTGGCCCTAATAATTTCTTCCCATTTCAAAAATTGTGGTTTCAACTCATTAAGCTCCATTCCAAAAGGGTCTTTAGCAACTTCTTATCCCGTTCGAGTTCTCCTAGTATGAGAGGTTCTAACAAAAAGGTGGTCACGGATAACTTCCTTACTCACTAAAGGGGTGTCATAAGGATGGATACGGTCATGGATAGAATCAAGAATTGAAAGTGGCCACTTGTCGGTGTAAATACATGTGCCCCTACTTGGAATACCTAGAATTCGAGCAAATTGATTTAAGGAGATTTCAAACTCATGATGGTTGATTGCAAAGGCTAAGGACATGATACCATCATCATCCGTGCGAAGAGTCATGGTAGCATAGAACTCTAAGATAAAACGAGGACAAATGGGTTCATCAATGTCTAAAAGACAATCGAAGTTTATAAAGGAGAGTTCCTCACGGATGTTAGTTCCGGCTAGGAAAGAAAGGTATATGGTTCTACCCTCATGGACATAATGTTTTTCTAGGTTCTTAAAGATTTCAACTTGGTCTTTGGTTAATCCCTTGGTCTTATGGTGTTTAGGTAGGTATTTGATGGTGTCCTTGTGGTCATAGAAAGTTGCGGGAGGCATGATAAAACCTAGAAACACAATTTTCATATTTTAGACTAGGTAAACAATAATTTAAGTATTAAAATTCTAGTGTGTGCCTATATGAAAACAATGTGGAGGTATGGTTATCTCGACTCATTTTAATGCTCAAAATGGTTTTGCTTATGCAAGTTTTGTAAGAATTATGAGATAACCTAAACGCTCCTAATTCAATATAGCTACGGTTCACTACAAGAAAAATGGCTTTTTAGGACCCTTTGTGTGGGACGCTATGATAATGGAGTCCTAAAAAACTGTTTAATAGGACATATGAGCATTTAGGGTCCTTTTTAAATATTTGCTACTTAGGCAATGTCCTAAAAAGTTATATAATAGGATGGTCGATGATTTGGGGTCCTATTATCATATACCTTAATAGGACGCTTAAAATATGGATCCTAATAAATTACTTTATAAGACATTTAGTTGTTGGTGTCCCATTATGTGATAGTGTAATACGACACTTGATCACTAGATGTCCTATTATCATATACCTTAATAGGACGCTTAAAATATGGATCCTAATAAATTACTTTATAAGACATTTAGTTGTTGGTGTCCCATTATGTGATAGTGTAATACGACACTTGATCACTAGATGTCCTATTATGACATAACCTTAATAGGACGCTGAAAATATGGATCCTAATAAATTACTTTATAAGACATTTAGTTGTTGGTGTCCCATTATGTGATAGTGTAATACGACACTTGATCACTAGATGTCTTATTATGACATAACCTAATAAGACATAATAGGACACTTGAGTTTTGAGTCATAAGACATCAGTTAGTTTAAACGCTTATTCACAAAAAGTTTTATTATAGCAAAATTTAATAGGACATTTGACACGTGGGTATTATAACGTTAACCTTTATAGGACGCTTATGTACAATGGTTTTATTATTGTACACCATAATAGGACATTTCATTTTTGAGTCATATAACATCATTTTTTTAAAACGATTATTTGCAAAAGTTTTATTATAACAAAACTTAATAGGACCCTTAAAGGATGCATATTCATTATGGTTTTATTACAATACACCATAATAGGACACTTGATACATAAGTCATAAAACATTAATTATTTAGAACGCTTATTCGCAAATGTATTATTAAAACATAAGTTAATATGACAGTTGATACTTGGGTACCATAGATTGATACACCATCATAGGACACTTGATATTTGAGTCATAAAACATCGGTTTTATGGAACGCTTATTCGCAAACGTTTTTTATTATAAGAAAAGTTAATAGGACCCTTGACAATAGCGTCTTATAACGTTAACCTTTATAGAACGCTTATTCATAATGGTTTTTTTATGATACACCATAATATGGCACATCTTTTTAGAGTCGTAAAACATCCGCTTTTTATAACGCTTATTCAGTTTTATAGAACGCTTAGTTGCAAAAGTTTTATTTTAACAAAAATTAATAGGACCCTTGACACCTGTGTCTTTTAACATTAACCTTTATAGTACGCTTATTTGTTGTGGTTTTATTATCATACGCCATAATAGAACACTCCTTATTATGAGTAATGATGTTCATTTGGACTGTACAATTTCTTGGTCACGTGATTGATAAACAAGGAATTCACGTTTTCGTCCATTTTTAAAAATGGAAGAAAACGTGTAAAAACAGATGAAAACGTGTAAAAACGGACAAAAATGTGTAAAAATGGAAGAAAACGTGTAAAAACAGACAAAAACATGTAAAAACGGACTAAAACGTGTAAATACTAATGAAAACGTGTAAAAACGGACGAAAACGTGTAAAAACAGACGAAAACGTGTAAATACTGACGAAAACGTGTAAAAACGGACGAAAACGTGTAAAAACGGATGAAAAGGTGTAAAACGGACGAAAATGTGTAAATACGAATGATAACATGTAAAATCGGACGAAAATGTGTAAAAACGGACGAAAACGTTTAAAAACGAACGAAAACGTGTAAATACAGACGAAAACTTGTAAATACGGATAAAAACATGTAAATACGGATGAAAAAGTGTAAAAACGGACGAAAAAACGTGTAAAAACGGACGAAAACATGTGAATACTGACAAAAACGTGTAAAAACAGACGAAAACGTGTAAAAACAGATGAAAACGTGTAGAACGGACGAAAACGTGTAAAAACGGATGAAAACATGTAAACCCGGACGAAAATATGTAAAAACGAACGAAAATGTGTAAAAACGGACGAAAACGTGTAAATACAAACGAAAACGTGTAAATACGGACAAAAACGTGTAAATACGGACGAAAACGTGTAAAAACGGACGAAAACGTGTAAATACTGACAAAAAAAGGTGTAAAAACGGATGAAAACGTGTAGAAACGGACGAAAACGTGTAAAAACGGATGAAAACGTGTAAAATGGACGAAAATGTGTAAAAACAGAAGAAAACGTGTAAAAACGGACAAAAACGTGTAAAAACGGACGAAAACGTGTAAATACTGACGAAAACGTGTAAAAATGGACGAGATGATATGGTTGCACATGAGATGTTAAACGAATGAGCCGAGCAATCATGGAACTCGTGCTCAAAGACAAAGTTCCAGCTTATCTTGTTCTAGTTTGAAAGATGCAATTTCTAACTATGGGCCAAGTGTAAAGCAGTTTATTAACTCGCCTGTTTCGTTTGATGAATGAGCCGAGTTGTTTCGTTTGCTTGTCTAGTTGTTTCGTTTGATCTGTTTCGTTTGCTTGTCAAGTTGTTTCGTTTGAGTCTTTATGAAATGAGCCGAGATGTTAAACGAATGAGCCGAGATGATACGGTTGTACACGAGATGTTAAACGAATGAGCTGAGATGATATGGTTGTACACGAGATGTTTAACGAATGAGCCGAGATGATACAAATGTACATGAGATGTTAAACGAATGAGCCGAGATGATATGGTTGTACACGAGATGTTAAACGAATGAGCCGAGATGATATGGTTGTACAGGAGATGTTTAACGAATGAGCCGAGATTATATGGTTTTACACGAGATGTTAACGAATGAGCCGAGATGATATGGTTGTACATGAGATGTTAAACGAATGAGCCGAGATTATATGGTTTTACACGAGATGTTAAACGAATGAGCCGAGATGATACAAATGTACATGAGATGTTAAACGAATGAGCCGAGATGATATGGTTGTACTCGAGATGTTAAACGAATGAGTCGAGATGATATGGTTGTACATGAGATGTTTAACGAATGAGCCGAGATTATATGGTTTTACACGAGATGTTAAACGAATGAGCCAAGATGATATGGTTGTACATGAGATGTTAAACGAATGAGCCGAGATTATATGGTTTTACACGAGATGTTAAACGAATGAACCGAGATGATACAAATGTACATGAGATGTTAAACGAATGAGCCGAGATGATATGGTTGTACACGAGATGTTAAACGAATGAGCCGAGATGATATGGTTGTACATGAGATGTTTAACGAATGAGCCGAGATTATATGGTTTTACACGAGATGTTAAAGAAGATTTGCTTCATTCCTTAATTAGACAGGGGCATTGTTCGGCATTGACCAAAAGTTCAACATTTCACTTTTCCACTTTTCAACTTTCACATTCTTACATTATCCCTCTAAAAAAATAGAATTTCTCTATCTCATTTTCAGTTGTCCCGTTCTAAGTTTTCCCAAAAGTCAAATTATCCCTCCTTCCCATCTACTATCTTCTTTTAACCTAAAAACCGCCCCCTTTATTTCAAAATCAAAAACCAGAAACCACCCATTAAAATTGAAATATAGCCTAAGATATTGAAAATCTCGATTTATTTGTAAAGATGTGTTTTCTTACACATATTAAAATTGAAATATAGCCTAAGAATTGAATTCGGTTCGATTTCAGCTCGAAAAGCTCGATACATTCATAACTAAGTATTTACACTTAGTACACTTACATAGAAACTATATAAAAAACATATGATATATCACTTACAAGCTCGAAAACTCAACAATAACTCGAGTCGAACTTATATAAGGTTGAGCTCAACTCATTAAACATTTCGAGTTCATTTGATAGGCTTGAGTTTGAGCTCAAAGCTCGATAAAAATCAGATCGAACGAACTCTAGTTACTCGACAAAAGCTCAAATCATTTACGTCTAATCCTTACCTATTTTACTTAAAAAAAAAAAAACTCTTATCTTTTCCCCAAAATTTCAATCTCCCGCTCATGATCCCGCCCCTTTTTTCCCCAAAATCAAAACCCTAACACTAGTCAGATCTATCTTCTCTCTATTCATCTCTTCTCCTTCTCTCTAGAACCGACTCACACCAACGCCACACTTCACCGCCTTATCTCGCCGTCGCTACACCAACCATCGCTCCTCCGCGCCATCACCATCATCAAGACAAGGGAGGCAAAGGGTGAGTTTGTTAGCTTCGGTTGTTTGGTTCGAGATAACCACCACATCCACCACCATCACAGTCGAGCCACCATCACCCTCATCTCACCTATCCTACTCTCATCATGGGTATGCTCAAACACATATTTAATTTATATTTTTCTTAAATCTATAATCGAATATAAAACGATTTATATTGATCTTCGTGGATTAAAACTAGCCTAAAACATGTTTATGATTATAAATTCGTGTGGTGGTAATCGTTTATGTTGTTTGATATAATTATTTTGCGAACGTGTTGGGTCAAGGAACCCGTATGGGTTTGGGTCGAGCTCTTTTGGAACCGGTTTTGGATTGGATTTGCTTATTGTCTATGCATATGGCTCATTTGGTTCTTAATAAGCTGTAGTTGAGTCTGATTTTGGGATTGTGTTTGGTTTCGGTTTACAAGAGAAGTGGAGAGAGTGTTTGTTGTTTATTCTTTTTTTTTTCTTTTTTTTGGTTCACGGTATAAACAACAAAGAGAGTGTATGTCTGTTCTCGGCTCTAACCACCCAAGGGGTGCGTCTGGCTTGTGTCTCCGCTCGGTACAGCCACCAACCCAAAGAGGGTGCTTATTTGGTTTGAGTTTGTACCGCGCAACAGCCCTGCTAAGGGTGCGCTTGTGTTTAGTTTGGTGCTCAGTTGCTAACAACCCACCCCAAGAGGGTTTGGGATTGGTTTTGGTTTCAGCTCGCACCAACGACACCACAGGGGTGTTTGTTGCTCTTGGTTTAACACCAACGACACCACTGGGGCCTTCGCCTGTTGAAGTGGGTGCTAGATATGGAATGCAGACTCGGTTACTTGTGTGGGTGCTAGAGATGGAATCCAAACGGGCCTTCGCCTGTTGAAGTCTCAAGAAGCTGGCGTGGTTTTACTTAGCCAGGTATACAAAGCATACACTCAGTGCATAAGCTTACATGAAGCGTACTTTAGCATGTACAAACATGCAGTCTTGGTTTGAGGAGGGGCAACTGTGCTGTTTTAGCTGATTCATTTGCATCAGTGTCGTTCTCTGCACAGCTCGGGACTTTTCAGAATATGTTCCTTGATCTAACTCGTGTTCAGGCCCTCCTTGATTTCCCCTCTGGTTCAACTTTTCTTTCAGGTGCCACTCGTGTGGCAAATGATCTATACAATTCTCGAGCACTAAATCCGGAAGCAGTTCAGGCAGTTTGTCCAACTACCACCCTTTCATTTCAGCAGCAGGTAGAAACCTTAAATATTTTGCTATGTAACCTGAGTGGTCCATGCATCTGTCTTTCAATTATGTATTGCTTGCAAATTGTTGCTGTCATGCATATGTATGGGTCTTTGTAATTTAAAGTGCTGATCGTTTATGCTTAGTTAGGACCTCTTAGTTCTAGTTGTTAATGGCATGATTTTAATTGAATGATGCTTTTGACTTGGTGCAGCTTGTTGGACCTTTCAGCTTCAGGGTGGATTCGGGAGTAGAATTAGGTTTTAAAAAGGATGACAGTTTTCTGAAAGTGAAGGATCCTGTATTTGCACTAGAATATGCATTGCAAGTTCTTGGTTCCGCAAAAGCTGTAGCATGGTACTCACCAAGGCAGAAAGAGTTTATGATCGAGCTTCGTTTTTTTGAGAAATAAGGCATCATATTATGTTGTCCCAATTGATATACTACTGCTGCAGTTTCATGTTTTCTTTCAATTGTCTAGTACATGTGAAACTGCTGGTATGTATATCTGATTCTTGAATTAAGGGTTATAGCTTGCGGAAGTGATATATTTATGAGCAGCGTTAACATCCTAACCTTATTGATTGTTCAGTTGAATCATGCATTCTACTTTGTGTAGTACATATATCTTTTGAGATTTAATAGTCTCATGACTTATAGATTTCTACTGGCATAGTTAACGGAAGGTCAGATGGAAGGTGATTAACCTGATTTAAGATATTAGTTACCTTTCTTACTATGTCTTACTTGATTATCTAAAAAGGGGTTTTAGGAAACACATTAGTCTAGTGATAATGGGTGCAAAGATTCCCTGTGCAGCTGAGTAGTTGCTCAGATTCCTTCACAATCTTTTTATTGTGCGACTATCGCCAGATTACTTTTAGTCAGTTCCACAGATTCCTTACGCATGTGGTATACGATGAAGCTGGCAATCTTTTTGTTATGGTAGGAAGGGTACACTATGATTGAAAACGGGTCTAGTTACATTGATCGCATAATACTTAACTGCAATCTTTTTGTTCTAATAGGTCTACACTTCGGGCTTAATAGAAGATCAGTTGAAGGAAGCTCTCGAAGTAGATTTTGCTAATAAGTACCTTGGTGGCGGTGCTGTAAATAAAGGCTGTGTTCAGGTTTGCTTATTTTTTGTCCCTGATATGGTTTTCCGAAGGTGTGAGTGCAGTTGCTTACTGATTTAACTTTCACTTATACCGCATGCATTACACGCTACAGGCTGTGTTGACTTGAAATGCTTCCTGCAAGTTGTAACCCGTTGACTTGTTGCCTTTGAAATTACCAAAATGTTGTTAAAGTAAATTGCGTTGTTGGATTTGAAGGGATGTTTTTAGAGTATTATAGCCTTAATGCCTTTTTTGTCATACTTTTTAGGAAGAGATCCGTTTCATGATCAACCCAGAATTAATAGCCGGAATTCTTTTTTTGCCTTGTATGGCAGAAAACGAGTCTATAGAAGTTGTTGGTGCTGAAAGATTTTCGATATATACAGGGTAATTACGATCTCGTTGGTCTTTTAATCTTTTAAACGGTTTCTTGACTTTATGATTGTATTTCAGATTACTTCATATAAATACCGCTGCTATTTTTGTTCTTATAGTTATGCTTCTACTTTTCGGTTTTGTGGTGACTTTCTGGATACGAAAGATTCTGATAGTTTGGGAAGACGTAAAACAAGAATAATTGCAATGGACGCTTTATCTCGTGTGGGTGAGACCATATGGGTTATTTGCCACAATTGCAGACTGTGTTGGTGCAACCATAGCACGGCCTTGTCCCTTTATCTCGGTATGTCTTTGTTAAACTTGTGATACCAATAATTTTAATAACATGGAGCTTAATGCTTATACATGGATGTTTATTTGTAGGTGGTCCGTGAGGATTGAGAAAGGATGCATGATGACCCCGGACTAAGCTTCTTGTTGCTTTAATTTATTGTTTAATGTTACAAGACTTTATGTTGGATAGTGTCTACCTTATTTATGTTTAGTGCTTTTGTTATGACAATTGGTAATTTGAAATACAATTTCCTTTTATTCATTTAATATTTAGTTGATGTTTTATTCATATCGTAATAATATAGTGTGCATGGTGAAAATAGCGTACTATCATATGACTTGTCAGGACTTTTAAATTGTCCTATTAAACTTATTAACCGTCCTAACAATTATCTTTTAAGTACACTTGTATGTGTATCAAAAGATTAAAATTAGGTAACAACGTTTTACAACATTGTAAAAGTGTCATAATATGTTGTTATTAGGACGTTATTTGCTTGTTCATATACATATTATGCGACCATAAATTTGGTTTCATAATCGTATTTGGGATATTAGGACCCTTTTCTTGGTGTTAAAGTAACTATAATGGTATATGATAACCGTCCTAAGAATTAACATTAAAGGACGCTTGTATGTGTATCAAAAGATTAAAAGTAGGTTACCACATGTTAGAACATTGGAAAAGTGTCCTAATATGTTTTTATTAGGACATTATTTGTGTTGTTTATAGACGTAAAATGCGACCATAAAATTGGTATCATAATCTTATTTGAGTTATTAGGACCCTTTTCTTGGTTGCTAAAATAGCTATGATGTTACATCGCAAGCGTCCTAACAATACTTTTAGGACGTTTTTATGTGTTTCAAAAGATTAAAAGTAGGTAATCACATGTTAAAACAATGTAAAAGTGTCCTAATATGGTTTTATTAGGACGCTATTTGTGTTGTTCATAGACATATATTACGACCATAAAATTAGTTTCATAAGGGTTAGGACGCTTTGGACCTATTACAACCGCTCGAGATGAAACGCTTTCATCCTTGGTCCTATTAAATGAAAGGTCCTAAAAAGTAGCATTTTATGACGCTTATGGGGGTCCTAAAAAGCCATTTTTCTTGTAGTGGTTGAATGTACCCGAAAATACATATTAGTTATGTATTCCCTTTAGCATTCAAGAGACACAATGCAAGTGATGTTTTAAACATAACGTTTTTTATTTGTATAAACAATGTGATGAAAATTCATCTTTCCTAATTGTGAGAAGATTTTTCAAAATTTAGACATGGGGTGTTTGGAAAACAAGACAATGTCCTTAAAGATGCAATTCCTAACTATGGGAAACATGATTAGTTTTATATACAACTAATGCACTACATGATTTAATTAAATATAATGCATAACCCCAAGTTTTTGATTTTGTGCATAAATAGAATTCCTAGACACAAGTCAAGAGAGTAATTAAGTTAAGAATACTTACAATGATGATAGGATTGAACAATATTGAAGAGGAACCCTAATTTTCGTGTGAGAATGGATATGGTAGTGAATAGTAACTGTTTTGGTGAGTGGTTTAAAGTATGGGACTGTTTGGTTTAATATAAAAAATAAAAAGTCTGATCTGGTGCCTTACGGAATGGCCGGAACCAAACAGAGGGTTCCGCCCTTTGTATCTTTTGGTTCCGTCAGTCTTGCAGGTGGAAAAACAAATTTATTTGTTTTGATTTTTCTACGAAACGTTCAAACCTATGAAGTAGGTTCCATAAGTCCTAGTCCTAGTCTAAGAAGATTAAATGGTTCTCGTTTAAGGGGTTTTGTGAGAATATCGGCAATGTTGTCTTCGGAGGATACTTTCTCGATAGAAATGTTTCCTTTTTGAACATTGTCACAAGAAAGTGATGACGGATTTCTATGTGTTTGGTACGAGCATGTTGAACTGGATTCTTACTAAGGTCGATTGCTCATTTGTTATCGCAAAGAATGGATATGTCATTTAGTGAAATTACGTAATCCACGAGAGCTTGCTTCATCCAAAGAGCTTGTTGACATGCTTTTCCGGCCGATACGTATTCGGCTTCAGTTGTTGAGATAGCGAGAGCCGTTTGCTTCTTGGACAACCACGAGGTGAGACAATGTCCAACAAAAGTACAAATACCACTTGTACTTTTTCTATCAACATAGTCACCGGCATGGTCTGAGTCGGCATACACTATGGTTTCCATTCCCGTTCCTTTGGGATACCATAATCCTAGATGTGTGGTGCCTTTGATGTACCTAAATATTCGTTTGACGGCTTCGAGATGGGTAGTTTTAGGATCTTCTTGAAAACGAGCACAAAGACAAACACTAAACATAATGTCGGGTCTACTTGCCGTAAGATAGAGGAGACTACCAATCATACCTCTATATTTAGTGTTATCTACGGATTCACTTTCCTCATCCTTTGTTAGTTTGGTTTCCGAGGACATAGGTGTTTTGATGGGTTTAGAGTCTTCAAGACCAAATTTCTTAAGCATGTCTTTAATGTATTTAGATTGATTAAAGAATATCCCATCTTCTAATTGTTTAATTTGGAGTCCTAAGAAAAAATTGAGTTCTCCCATCATACTCATCTCAAACTTGTCATGCATGATTTTAGAGAAATCGTCGCATAGTTCTTGACAAGTTGATCCGAATATAATGTCATCAACATATATTTGAACTATGATAATGTGTGACTCTTTCTTTTTAGTGAAGAGAGTGTTATCAACTAGGCCCATGGTATACTTATGGTCAACTAGGAAAGTCTTAAGTCGATCATACCATGCTTTTGGAGCTTGCTTAAGTCCGTATAAAGCTTTTTTAAGTTTGTACACATGATTAGGTTTTTCAAATTCGGTAAAGCCCGGGGGTTGAGCAACATAAACTTCTTCATTTATAAAGCCATTTAAGAATGCACTTTTGACATCCATTTGGTAAAGTTTAAAATCATGTGCACATGCATATGCAAGTAAAATTCTAATTGACTCAAGCCTAGCAACCGGAGCAAAAGTTTCATCGTAGTCAATGCCTTCTTGTTGATTATAGCCTTGTGCTACTAGCCTAGCTTTGTTTCTAGACACAATTTCGTTTTCATCCATTTTATTTCGAAAAACCCATTTTGTTCCAATTATTGTTTGATTCTTTGGTTGAGGAACTAGTGTCCAAACATTTCTAATAAATTGGTTCAATTCTTCTTGCATAGCTATTACCCAAGATTCATCTTTTATAGCTTCATTTATATTTTTGGGTTCAATGGTAGATATAAAACAAAAATAGTTACTTTCATTTTGAGCTTTTGATCTTAAGGTTCTTTCGTTAAGCTTACCGATAACATGATCTAGTGGATGACTTTTAGATTCTTTAACATTGACTATTTCTCTATTTAATAGTTCATCTTCCTTGTCTTTTTCTAAATCATTTTGTTTTTCAATAACTTGACTTTCAACTAAGTCATCATCTACCAAAGGTGATGTCTTAGAGGGAGGTGGACTTTCGTCGAATGATACGTTCAACGATTCCTCGACTCTTAATGTTTCTTTATTTAGAACAATATAAGCTTTGCTATTTTGTGAATATCCAAGGAATACACCTTCATAAGACTTTGGGTCAAATTTAGTGAGATAATCCTTGGTGTTTAGTATAAATGTTGGGAACACGTTTTAATATTAATTCAAGTATTGATCATTATGTAATAGGTTGCTTAGGCCTTTAGGTTTGTATTAAGGCTAAGCTCATGTAGAAGGCCCATGAGCTATGTCTATTATCTTAGTTTACCATGTAATAAGGGCTAAAGCCCATGGTCATGTAAACACCTATATATACCCCCTCCCATCCAAGGGAGAGGGTTGGTTGTTTTTGGTTAATTGTATGCTTAACATTTCATTATTATGTGTGATCAAACCTCCCATCTCTCTCTCTCTAACTTTCTCTCTCTAGATCTAGATCTCATTTGTGGTGTTATCATTAGTAGCTTGTGTGATAAAAGTAAGTAACATTAAGTGGTATCATTCGCCTAGGGGTAATTTAGGTTGTTAAAGATTAGATTTTAAGAAAAACTTGCAAATCCGAGAAGTTACTATTCATCCGAGTTGGTACTGTTCATTTGTCGAGTTTCTGCCTTGTTCTGTCGAGTATCAAAGTCAGTTATCGAGTATCAACATTCTATCGAGTTACTGATAATTTATCGAGTTAGATAAATCTATCGAGTAAGGTTCTATCGAGTATCATATTTCTTTCGAGTTTCTTGATAAATTATCGAGTTAGATAATTCTATCGAGTAAGGTTCTATCGATTTAGGATCTATCGACTTAGGATCTATCGAGTAAGGATCTTTCGAGTAAGGATCTATCGACTTAGGATCTATCGACTTAGAACTTATCGAGTAAGCGTTTATCGAGTAAGGAGTTATCGAGTAACAATCTATTGACTTTGAATCTCTCGAGTAAGGAACTTTCGACTTTGAATCTGTCGAGTAAGCTTTTATCGAGTAAGGTTTTCTCAAGTTTGAATCTGTCGAGTAAGCTTTTATCGAGTTTGAATCTGTCGAGCAAGCTTTTATCGAGTAAGGTTTTCTCGAGTTTGGACTTATCGACTTTCTCAAGGATTTTATCGACTTTCTCAAGGACTTATCGACTTTCACTTTTAATTACCGAGTTTCTAGTGTAAAATCCTCCGAGGTTCATTTATTGAATTCTTTGAGTTTCTAGAGTAAAATCCTCAGTATTTCTTCAAACTAATCTTCATCAACAGCCGTTATTATCCTTTAAAGATCCTTAATCAACACAAGTTACGCAACAATGTCTCAACCACCATACAATCCCTATTTTTATCATTCACATCAACAACAATATCATCAACAACCACCATATCATCCACAGCACCAACAACATCACATGCTTATGCAACAACATCAGTTTCTTCCTCCACAACCACAAGTTTCTCCAGAACCTATGCAAGCTTATCAGTCTTCTTCAAGAGAACCTCACTGGTTTAACAAAATGTGTGAAGCAATCAGTAGTCAACAATCCAGACATGAAGCAGGATCTTTGGACACTCCACCAATGTTAACACCAGGAAACTATGTACAATGGTCCAGTCGTTTTCTTCGATTTGTTGAACTAAAGAAACCTCATGGCAAGTATCTAAGGGATGTTATTCTCCAAGGACCATATCCACTTCCTTCTGTCACTGTTCAAGGTGAGCCTAATGCTGATACACCAAGAACAACAGCCATTCCTCTTGCTCAGCTTACAACAGAACAAGTTCTTCAACAAGAAGCAAATGAGCTAGCCATGGCTTATATACTCCAAGGGATTCCCAATCCTATCTTTCGGAGTATTGATGCTCAAAAGACAGCTAAAGATATGTGGCAACACGTACATCTGCTTATGGAAGGCACTGAACTAAACCAAGAGGATTTGGAATCAAAGTTGTATATGGAGTATACACATTTCATGATAGAACCAGGGGAAACCTTAGAATCATACTACCATCGGTTTACCAACATCATCAACGATCTGGATCGTCACGATATCAAGTTACCAAAGATTGCTGTGAACTCAAAGTTTTTAGGATGTCTTGGACCGGATTGGCAGAAGTACGTCACGTTTGTCTGTCAAGCTAAAAGGATCAACGACGTTTCTTATGGGTTATTGTATGATTACCTCAAACAACACCTATCTGAAGTTGACAAAGACAGAGCTGCAAATGGCGTTTTCTCACCAGCACCTACTTCAAACCCACTTGCTCTCATGGCTCAGTCTCACTTTGCTCCACAACATCATGATTTTGTTCAACCAACACCACCTAATTCGAGTTTTGCACCTCAACCTTCAAACCAACTTGTCCCATACGAAGCACCTTCTCTTTATTCTGACCATCAACTCACCTCCTACTACAACACTGATTATGGTATGTACTCTAATGGTGATGATGATGAAGATGATGCCTTTAACTCTTTGAACGAAGGATTCGCTTTGATAGCTCGTGCCTTTAGCAAGTTCTCAAACAAATCCAACAACCGTTTAAGATCTTCATCCAACACTAGGAATCAAGCAGTGATTAATGATGGAAGGGTTGAAATTCAGAATCGGTC
Organism: Artemisia tridentata subsp. tridentata; assembly: GCA_021014915.2. Classification (NCBI taxonomy): domain Eukaryota; kingdom Viridiplantae; phylum Streptophyta; class Magnoliopsida; order Asterales; family Asteraceae; genus Artemisia; species Artemisia tridentata. Next base: position 79,639,033 of record CP139507.1, read on the forward strand.
TTCTGGGAGAGCTGGAACAGGACAATACATGGGGAACTCAAGTGGTCAAAGGTTCAATTCTGGAGGACAGCGGTTTAGCACTGCAGGGGGTACTCGGAACAATCTGGGAACTACACAAAGGAGACCTCCGACTGCTGGAAATGAAACTAGAGGAATTGCAAACACGTCAATCACTTGCTACAATTGTGGTGGGACAGGACACATGGCTAATGCATGCCCCAAGCCTCGTACAATGGGTAGTGCATATCATAAGGAAGCTCTTCTCATGGCACTGAAAGATGAAAAAGCTGGTAATTCGACAGAAAAGGAGCAAAGTTTTATGGCTAATGCATACTCAGATGATGACATGGAGGATTTGGAAGCTAATGCAGCAGTCATGTTAATGGCCAACATGCAGGAGATGAATATCAGTGAGACAGGCCCAGTCTATGACACAGACGGCTTATCTCAGGTACTTGAATGTGCATCTCTTATTCATGAAATTGCTTCACCATCTGCATCTTCATTTGCTCAAGAAGATAGTGTTCAACATGATTCATCATTACCATCTCAAGATGATGATCAAATAAACACCGTTGTTACATTTGATGATGATAACACTGTTGTTTCATTTGATGATCAGCTTGATGATGACAATCATGATCAAGTTGAACAAAATAATCTTAAGCATGATCAAGATCCGGAGTTTATGACCTTGCTGTTGACCACCCAAACACAATTAGATGCTCACAAATCTAAGATTGATAAATGCAATGAGTTTAATCAAAACTTAAAAGCCAAAAATGCACTGTTAACAAGGGACATTGAGTGTTACAAACTGCAACTTTCACACTACATGAATCAAGAAAAACATGAGAAAGGATTTGAGTCTGCATTTCAAAAGTCACAAGTGCGAGTACAAGAGTTAGAACTTCAACTACGTGAATTAGCTGCTTCTAAAAATGAGTTGTTTTCTCAAAAAGAACAAGAGAATTTTGAACATCGAAAACAAGTTGACATTTTAAATACTGAGCTTTTAAATACTAAAACAGAGTTGTCAACATGTCAAAATGATCTTCTTCAAGAAAAACAAACCACAAGGAAACGTGTTAATTCATATCTAGAGGAAATTGTAACGTTGGAATCCAAACTTAAAGACTTTCAAAATGTTGTGTATAAAACGGGTGAATCTGTCGCTACAATTCAAAAACTAACGGTGAAACCTAATCCTAAAGGATTTGGCTTTGCAATTGGAAATGATCAACCACGTTTTTTACATAAAGCACTCAGTGAAATGCCTAAGTTGTATAGTGCAGAATATTTGTTTGATGAAACCTTTAAGCGTGTTGTTGTATATGATGTTTCGGAAGAATTGGAACATGAGGATGAGAGTCGATCTAAAATGAGCACTGTTTTGTATAACAAACGATATGATTATTCACTACGACCTCCCCTAAATGAATCTTTTGTTCTTCATAGACCAGTTCAGTCATTGTCTTTAACTGAAATAAATGATTCTTCTGTAGTTGCTCCTGTAACCACTGTCGCACAAGTCAATGGTCAATTACCCAATCATGATGAAAATGCAAAAATGCCAAAACAATGTCGTATTCTCAGTTATTTTAAAACTTTTTCCGATGACATTATGTATTTGGAAAATGCAATTGAAATTCACTCACAAATAACAGTCTCTCATTTTTTCTCCCCACTTAAGAAAGAACAGAGAGAAATTTTTCAAAAGCAATTTTTGCCACATGTTCTACACCTTCGACATTGTGCTACACAGTGGGAACAGGAACTGCAAACAGAAGTTGCATCAATGATGAGAATTTTCAAAGCAAAAGATGCCAAAATTGCAAAACAAAAGTGTCAAAAGAAAAATTTGGAAAAAGAGGTCGATCGACTCTTGGAACGTGTTTTAAGTGATGATTTGATTTCTGTGATTATGAATTCTATCTATGAATCATGCAATGCAATGCTTGTTGATGATCACAAAGATGATGTTGAGATATTACAAAAAGAGATTGATAAGTTGTTAAGAGAGAATCAGAATCTTAGACAAATCAACAGTAAAGTGGAAACAAAATGTGCAAATGAAATTTTCAAACTCAACAAAAAGTTGGAATGGTGTCAGTCTCAAAGTGCTGAATTCGAGTTAAAGTTTCAAAATCTTCAAGCGTCTTTGTCATCTAAAAACAGTCATGCTTCTGAAAGTCAAAAGGATAATGAAATTGCTATTTTAAGAAGTCAAATTGTTGAATATGAAAAAGAAAATGATGAACTTTCTCAAAACATAAATGACACCATTCGGCTAAACAGAATTTTGGATTCACGAATTGTCGATTTGAAACACAAAATCTACGTTTTGGAAAATGCAAAACATGCACAACGAAATGTGATTGCACCAGGAATGTACAAAGTTGATAAGGCACATAAGTTAGCATCATCTCAAACCACTAATGCAAGTACTTCAACTTCCGCAGGATTAGGAAACACCTCTAAGGCTAGCAGCTCAAGACCTAACAAGAGTCAAAAGAAGATTAGAGTCTGGCAACCTAAGAGTGGATTATCTAAGCTTAAAGAAGTAGAAGTCAAAGCTAGGAGTTTGAATAAGACGCATGTTATGTCTACTGTAGAATCCAACTTGTCTAAGTGCAATTCTAGAAAAGATGTAATGAATGCTGAATCTTTAAATGTTATGAATGATGTAATTGTTGATGCTTCATGTGTGTCTTGTCATAAAAGTATATTATCGGGTAATCATGCTAATTGTGTTGCAAAAACATTGTTGTCCAAACGTAACAAACGTAAGAAACATACTCATGGCATTTTCTTAAGGCCCTCAACCGCTGCTAAGTCCAATTTAGGAAAATCGCCAGCAGTAGTTTCTGAAACAAAAGTTGACCACACCGTAGTTGCACCTAGGACAAACCGATCACCAAGCGCATTCACTAGGAATAAAGCACAGAATAGTTGGACGTGGCAGCGTTGGTTACAACACACACCTAGTTTTAAATGGGTTCCAAAAGTAATAAAATCTTGTGTTACTAACCCAGTGGGATCAACCGTTACCACTCTTCCATCTGTGTCAATTTCTTGTGATGCAGGTGATTCAAATTGTTCTATGGATTGTTGATAGCGGATGTTCTCGACATATGACCGGCAACGTAAAACTTCTTGTAAACTTTGTCTCAAAGTTCATTGGAACGGTCAGATTCGGGAATGATCATTTCGCTGCTATCATGGGTTATGGTGATTACGTCAACGGGAACATCGAAATTAGCAGAGTCTATTACGTTGAAGGCCTTGGTCACAATCTTTTCTCAGTCGGACAGTTTTGTGATGGTGACTTGGAAGTGGCATTTAGAGAGAAAACGTGTTTTATAAGAGATCTTCAAGGGAATGACCTAATGAAAGGAAAGCGTGGCACCAGTATCTACACCATATCCTTCGAAGGCATGACAGCTTCTTCTCCAATATGTTTACTCTCCAAAGCACATCCCACAAAAGCTTGGCTATGGCACAAACGTATGTCTCACCTGAATTTCAAAACTATGACCGAGCTTGCTCGTAAAAAGTTGGTCGATGGTCTTCCCAAATTTCGATACGCCAAAGATCACTTATGTCCCGCTTGTGAACAAGGGAAGAGTCATCGTGCTCACTTTCCTCCAAAAGTTGAGCACAGTACCGATCATGTTCTTCAACTTCTGCATATGGATCTTTGTGGCCCTATGCGTGTTCAAACCATCAACGGGAAGCGGTATATTTTGGTAATTGTCGATGACTTCTCCAGATGGACTTGGGTTTACTTTCTTCGGAGTAAAGATCAAGCTCCTCAGATGCTTATCACCTTTCTCACTAAGATTCAAGTTCAACTCCGACACACCGTTCGCAAGATTCGTACAGACAACGGAACTGAATTCAAGAATCAAACCCTTCGGGAATTTTATGAGAAAGTGGGCATTGAACATCAAACATCCATTCCTCGCAGCCCTGAACAGAACGGCGTGGTCGAAAGACGAAACCGAACTTTAGTGGAAGCCGCACGGACAATGTTGATCAATGCTCAATTACCGGACTATCTTTGGGCTGAAGCCGTATCAACTGCCTGCTACACCCAAAACAGATGTATGATCACCAAAAGGCACACACAAACACCATATGAGATTGTTCACCGCCGAAAACCGAACATAAATTATTTTCATGTCTTTGGATCCCTTTGTTACCCAAAGAATGATCGTGATGACCTTGAAAAACTCAAAGCCAAAGCGGATATTGGAATCTTTGTCGGGTACTGTAATAATTCAAAAGGATTTAGAATTTGGAACCGTCGCACCAAAGAAATTCAGGAAACCATTCATGCTAATTTTGATGAGCTCACAGAAATGGCTTCTGAGCAAAACAGCTTAGAACCCGCAGTTATCCGTCTAAACTTCCCTGATCCTTCAGCTGCACCCTTCACTCTTAATCGCAAAGATTTAGAAGATTTGTTTGGTCCACTCTTTGATGAATCTAATGCAACTCCTAATTCCGCTGCACAACCAATCGTCAATACTCAAGTACCGGAAAATCCTGTAACAAATACCACCACAACAGTTGCTGAAGATGCACCACAACCTGTCACATCATCATCAGTTAATCAAACAGCTTCTACTTCTGAGACAACAGCTGAGGATCCACCTCTAATTTCTTCTAAAGTTCCCACACCAGCAGATTATGACGGAGATTCATTCTTTAATCCATTTGCTCCTGCGCCAACCATTCCTGATATTGCAGAATCTTCTTCACGCAACTTGGAACCGTTAAATCTGCACAACAACTATCAACATTACCCATCAACACACAAATGGACAAAGGACCATCCTTTAATCAACGTCATTGGTAACCCTGATAATCCAATCATGACACGACAACGCCTCCAAACAAACGGTGAAGCCTGCATGTATGTTCTCACCGTTTGTCACTCCGAACCCAAAAACATTAATGAAGCCCTTACCAAAGACAACTGGATTGAGTCTATGCAAGAGGAATTGGATCAATTCAATAGGCTGGAAGTCTGGGAATTGGTAGAAAGACCAGAAGGGGTTTATGTCGTCGGATTGAAATGGATCTGGAAAAACAAGTTAGATGCAGATGGCACTGTTATTCGTAACAAGTCCCGGTTGGTTGCAAAAGGATTCAGTCAACAGGAAGGAATAGACTTTGAGGAATCATTTGCTCCAGTTGCAAGGCTTGAGGCTGTTAGAATGTTTCTGGCATACGCGGCTCACAGGAATATCACTGTCTACCAAATGGATGTAAAGACGGCATTTCTCAATGGTCAACTCCGGGAGGAAGTGTACGTCTCACAACCAGAAGGCTTCGTGGACCCAGACCATCCAACTCACGTATATCGACTTAAGAAAGCCCTCTACGGCCTTAAACAAGCCCCGAGGGCATGGTACGATAAACTCTCAGCATTTCTGCTTGCTAATCATTTCACTAAAGGTTCCATTGACCCGACTTTATTTATACAAAAACACGGGGAGGACATTCTCATTGTTCAAATTTATGTGGACGATATTATTTTTGGTTCAACCCATAAAAAATATTCAAACGCTTTTGCACGATTAATGAAAACAAACTTTGAAATGTCTATGATGGGTGAATTAAAGTTCTTCTTAGGACTCCAAGTTCACCAATCGCCCCGTGGTATATTTTTAAGTCAGTCCAAATATGCTCAGGAAATCCTGAAAAAGCATGGTATGACCAGCTGTGACACCTATAACACCCCGATGTCTTCCTCATCCCCGAAGCTAGATGCTGATCTACATGGGACACCCATTGATCCTACAATGTATCGTAGTATCATTGGGTCAATCATGTATCTCACAGCTAGCAGATCGGATGTTGTATTTGCTACTTATCTATGCTCCCGATATCAGTCAAGACCCACTGAACGGCATTTGTCAGCCGTTAAAAGAATCCTTCGATACATAAAGGGAACCATCCATTTGGGGATCTGGTATCCGAAGGATTCTGGATTTGAACTTGTTGCTTTTTCAGATGCTGACCATGCAGGGTGCTTAGACACAAGGAAAAGTACATCCGGAGGAGTTCAATTTCTAGGTGACAAGCTTGTCTCTTGGCAGTCAAAGAAGCAGGACTGCACATCACTGTCATCTACAGAATCTGAATACGTCGCCATGTCCGCATGTTGTGCTCAAATCATTTGGATGCGATCTCAGCTGATGGACTATGGTTATGTGTTCAACAAGATTCCGATGTACTGCGACTCCAAGAGTGCCATTGCCATTTCCTGCAACACAGTCCAGCATTCCAAATCTAAACATATTGCTCTTCGCTATCACTTCATCAAGGAACATGTGGAAATGGGTACCGTTGAACTATATTTTGTGGGAACTGAACACCAATTGGCGGATTTGTTTACCAAAGCCTTGCCTCATGCAAGATTTGTTGAACTCGTTCACCAAATTGGTATGAGATATTTGACTCCAAATGATTTAGACACTTTTCTTAAACAATGAGTCATACATCTAAAACCTCTCTTTGTAAGATATTAAAAAAAAAAAAAAAAAAAAAAAAAAAAAAAAACTCTTTAGGTGTGCAAAACTTAATCCTATTCAAAACATGATCTCGATCTTTCAAATTTTTCATAAGTTTCAAATATCGATCATATTTTGAGGGGGATAAATTTTTGCACATCTATCATCACGTATCTTCTTCTTTATCATCATCGAGGTCCTAAAACCGTCAAATTTTGAAAAATATTGTCATGTGGACCATTAAAGTGTATAACTTTCAAGATAAAGGACTGAATGTGTTATTATGTGACTTACATCAACCTTAGGACTCTATGGTACTTAGAACACAAGTTAGAGGACCATTGTTGTCAATTGCACAAACCTTATTTGATATAACCATTGAGCTGACCTAGTCAAACTCACACACACAGTAACTGCAATTACTCCTTTTCCCTCCCACTATCATTCGCGCCACACTATCTGATTATTCATTCAAGATCATTTCTTTTGATTAATTGCTTCATCTTTAATCTGTAAGTGTGTAATTTCATTGTTATCAAATGCTTCTTATACGTGTTATTGGTTAATCTCACTAACTAGGGCATAATCAATTGAATTAGGCGTATTTTATTAGATACGAATTACTCTGATTGTGTTAGTGGGTTTGATTCATAACTTGTCTATGAGTGTTTTTCACACATATAATAAGGGTCGATAACCTCTTGAATGGCAGATTGAATGAGAAGGTATCATGCGTTGTTTATTAGTATGGTTGAATGTAATGAGTTGTGTGTGTTTAATAATGGTGATTTAGGTTTAAAGTGTTTGTTTCCAGTAATATGAATCATGGTTTACTAGGCTTAATGGTTAGTATAAGTGTTTTGATGATATGTGTTCTCTTGTCGACTTAGTGTTCATCTGTCGAGTAAGGATATGATTTATCGACTTTGATTGTGCTTTTATCGGATATGTCACTACTTTCGAGTTAGAAAGTTAGTGATAAAGATCTCTCGAGTTACTACTCTTATCAAGTTTCTCTTGTCGAGTATGAAACTTGTCGAGTTTGAAACTTATCAAGTATGAAACTCTGTCGAGTATCAAACTTGTCGAGTATCAAACTTGTCGAGTATGAAACTTGTCGAGTATGAAACTTGTCGAGTTTGAAACTCATCGAGTATGAAACTCTGTCGAGTATCAAACTTGTCGAGTATCAAACTTGTCGAGTATCAAACTTGTCAAGTATCAAACTCTGTCGAGTAAGAAACTCTGTCGAGTAAGAAACTCTGTCGAGTTAGAACCTATCGAGTTAGAACCTTGTCGAGTATGAAATTTGTCGAGTATGACTTATCGAGTAAGACTTGTCGAGTAAGAAACTTGTCGAGTATGACTTATCGAGTAAGACTTGTCGAGTAAGAAACTTGTCGAGTATGACTTATCGAGTAAGACTTGTCGAGTAAGAAACTTGTCGAGTATGGACTTATCGAGTAAGACTTGTCGAGTTAGCACTTGTTGAGTATGAGATTTGTCGAGTAAGACTCTGTCAAGTTAGAACTTATCAAGTATGAGATTTGTCGAGTAACACTTGTCAATTAAGACTTGTCGAGTATGAGATTATCAAGTATGAACCTTTATCAAGTATGAATTTGTTCCAACTTTGATATGAACTTATCGAGTATGGTAGATCAGTATATTTTTGACAAGTCTGCTGATCTAATTTTCTAAATATAAGCTGATCTGTACTGATGTTCTTCTTCAAGCATGTTCTCATAGCTTATAATGTACAACTGTCAAGTTTCTATAAAGGTTGTATCTCATTATCCGGTTTCTAACATTTTCAAAGTATGTCACATATTTCCCAAGTTTTTCAAGCTTGCTATATATGTTCCAAACTTTGATTATGTTATAAATAAGACAATGAGCATACATACATATAAGAACTTGATTGTTAGATGCGTGTTAACTTGATTGGTTGCCTTATGGATATCTAAGATGTTTTTTCACATGTCTAACTCTAACATTCAAATATCCATTGTACACTTGTTCTTGGAACTTGCTTGTTCAGGCACACCATGTCTCAATCATTAGTTACTCGCAAGCAGATGACTACCGAAGGTAATGAACGACAGATCAGTCACTCCAACTCAAGAGTTGACTTCACAAATCTTAAGTGCCACAAGTCTTGTCAGATTATCGTGGAAATTCTACAGCGACACTTCATTAGTCCTACTCTTACCAACACAGCTGATGCTCCAGTCAAGTTTCTCGTTCAGTTCTGGGAATCGTTGAAAGTGGGAAAGAATAACAAGAACTTGACAGTCACCCTTGACAACACAGAGATCCAGTTCGGAGTTGACACACTTCGCAAAGTGTTGGGACTTCCTTCCGAATCTACTAGTGCTTCTGGAAAGTTCCTCGATGATCCCACATTTGAAGACATGGTTGCTACACTCAGACTAATTGGTTATGATGAAAGTCAAAAGGAACTCACCGTCCCTTCTACTGTTGACCGTAAATTCATCCCTCAACCATGGCTCACACTGTACACCATCATCATTCACTGCATCACAGGCAAAACCACAGGACTTGAACACCCAAGATTAGAACAAATTCAGTTCTTCTGGGGAGTCATCAATCTGAAACACGTAGACTTTGCTACTTACATATGGAATGATATGATCTTCCTGAGTCAGAAATTCCATCAAAGCAAAGAATACAAAGTTCCTTTCCCTCGATTCACCAAACTCCTAATTTCACTTTTTATGGGACGACACCCTGAGATCAACAAGTGTGAGAACGAACCTATGCACTCTGCCGACATGGATCACATTCTCGCTCAAGTTAGGATCCAAAAGTCGAATACTGAAAAACAGGGTGTCAGAATTCCTGCAATTTTATTGAGTGAAGCAGTCACGAGCACCATTTCATACAAACTGTATGATATGGCTCAACAAGCCGGCAATGTGGGAATTGTTACAGCTGGTTCCAAATCTGACAAAAGCATAGCATCACCAAAGTCAGCATCAACAAAGTCTGTTCCCCGTCGTGCTACTACTTCTCGATCTAAAAAGGTTACAAAAGTTGAGAAAAAGAAAGAGCTGGAAACCATGAAGAATGTCATGATCGAATCTGACAAAAGCTTAAGAAGAGGCAGAGGGAAATCATTCACATTCGCTGATACACCCTTTAAACCCATCGAACCACCTTTGACAGAAAAAGAAGAACAAAAGCAGATGAAGAAAGCCGCTCTAGAAAGTTTGAAGCAACAACAAGAAGATGAAGAGAAGCGTGCTAAGATCAGAAAAGGTGAAGGATCAGCCTCTCAGGGTGAAAAGGACAAAGATGACTCAGAAGGTGAAAAGTCTACTTCAGCTGAAAGTTCAGACAGTGAGGAAGAAGAATCAGATGAACATGTTCACACACATCCAGGCTCTGAATCTGAATCCGAGTCTGATAAATCTGATCAAGGTGTTGTGAACCAAGAAGAGAAAGATAAAAGTGATGATGATGAACAAAAAGTTGATTATGATAATAGTGATGATGATAGAGAAAAGAATGATGAAGATGAAAGTGATGAAAGTGATGATTCTGATGATAACGATGACGATGAGGTCAAATCCCAAGATGATAGAGATGACACAACCATTCCTCCATCTCCACCTCAATCATCTGTGGGACAATCCACCAGTGACTTGAACGACCTCAAGCTGAAATACGCCACCCTTCAAGAACTTGTTCTGAGGAAGCAAAGTCAATATGACACAGAGCATGAGGCACTTAAGCTTAAAATCCAAGAAGTTGAAAAGAAGATCGACGTTCATTTATTCCAATACCAACAATTCAATCTTGCCACACAAACTGACGAACTTCTTCAAACTCGTGTTCCTCAAGAAGTTCAAGCTCATGTTCCTCAAGCAGTCAACCATTATCTTCAACAACATCTTCCAGCATTACTTACCAAATATGTGAAGAGCAAGCTTGATCAATCGGTAGCAAATGTGATGCAGACCACGCCTATAACCGTTCAAACAATGCCGTCGAAACCATCAAGATCAACTCTGAAAGGACAGCTGCTGGAAGATATTATGGATGACCAGGAAGAGGTAGAACTTCAAACAGCTCTGCTTAATTCAATCAAGAAAGATGAAAAGAAGAAGAAGGATGCGGAAGGTTGCAAGTCTGATAAACTAGCTAAGCGCCGTAGAGATGACAAAGATGATCAAGGAAAGAAAAGACGAAAATCTTCTAAATCTTCTGATCCATCGATCGCTGGTCATTCTTCAGGAACTACGAAACAATCTGGCCAGACAATGTTCGTTCCTGTAGAAGGTGGAGTATTTGAATCCTCTGATCTATTTGATGATCCAAGTTCTGAAGACGATGTTCCAATCGCACCAACACGAGTTCAGAAGGTTAACGCTCCTCCAGTGAATGGTACTGACACACCACTGCCGGAATGGGTTGATCCTTCTGCTCCTCGTTTTGATTGGTTTGATTCCATAGTCGATGCACATCCCGATGCTGAAGATAACACACCAGTAGAAGGCTCTACTGTGGACTTTACAAAACGTTTGAAGAAAGTTATGAAGACCCAGAAATTGGGACTCTCTGACATCATACGAGTTCGCAAGGGAGGCTTTACTGAGTTCAAAACAGTCACCACTACTGAGCTGGAATTCGAATACAACATTGAACAAGTGGCTTGGGCGTTATCTGAAAACATCTACTGGGATCACGCACGTACATCTAACCCGAAAGAACAACTCACACTTCGTGATCATTCCCAACTCTTGCCCCTTATCGGACAACCCCACAACCCAAAGATACCAAAGGCTTACTTCTTCAACAAAGATTTAGCGTATCTTGAGTATGGTAACACCAACCCTGAACGTCGATATGCAACTTCACTCACAAAGTACCCAGCTGCTTCGTACGCACTTGCTGGATTTGAAGAGCGCATGGGTGATCTGTTTGTTCACACACTTCGTGAGTATAATGAAGATGCTGCTCTGGGAATATTTCATTGGCCGAATCTACGACGGTTGTTCTACAAGTACATGATCACTAAACAATCAAAAGATGTGGTGTGGAACTCCAACAAGATTCTATCTATCGTCACGGCTGAAACCAGATCGATGTTCGGGTACAACTTTCTGGAAAAGATTACTGTCAGAAGATCGGACGATAAGAAATATACTTTCAGTGAAGCCGACTATCCCTACTTAAACATCAACGATATCGAAGACATGTACCTGCTAAAGATTCAAGGAAAACTGGAACATCTTCCTGGACATCTTCAGTACGATATCATCAACTCTATTTTGATTTACATTCGCAACATTGTAATCAGAACACGAGTTGAAGATGTACATCTTGGGGTGGAAAGCTATCAGACTAAGTTGAATCTCATCGCTCCAAACATCAAGCCTCCAGGAATCAATGACAGCATACCATACACGTTTGGGGATCGACCATTTGGGCTGTATTATGTTCGAGACAAGACTTCTCCACGGTTTATGGGCTATGAAGAAATTCACAAGTTCAGTGATGAAACGTTATTGATTGTCAAATCAGAATTGGAGAAGATCTTGGATAATCGAAGCAAAGGGGTGAATTCGGGGTTCTTAAGGTTTATGAAATGGAATCGGAATGATGCTAAGCAAGCTGCAAAGTTCATCAAACGGATCGACAGCAGGATCAAGTTTCGGGTTCAAATGCGATGCTTGGAAAGCTACGTGGGAGGACGTGCAAGAGTTCCGAACATTCTCACGTTCCGTCGTCCTGAACAATAAATCTTGGTATAACTTGTATCTATTCATCATTATTCATTCAATTTCATCATATTCATCATTATCCACGGCTTGTGCACACATAACAGTGTACAACCCGAACTTGTAAAGAAAGGACCCTGTGGTACGCTTCAGTGCCTCAATCCTGACATAAGGAGCGAAAGCTTCTTACTTTTGAGTAGAATTAATCAAATTTTAAGTTTTCTTAAAATTCTGCTCAAAAGACAAGTATTTCACCTCAACAAGTATTCACTTGTTGAGGGGGAGCACTTGAAAAATCTTTGTTCTTGAAACTCAAAAGTTCTTATTGGATTCTCCCCATAAGACTCAAAAAGCATATTTTAATCCAATATTTCATCAAAAACAACATTTTATATGCTATTTTTGAGGGGGAGAATAAGTGATGATTAAAATATGGTTTTAGAATGCTGGAATCTCACAAGTGCTCGACTCAAAGATTTAACCCTCGAATTGACGATAACAAAAGTCAGTAATCGAAAAGACACGTCCTGGACGGGTAATAATTTCAAGCCAGTTAATCTGGTGATGTAAGCGTGTCTCGCAAAGGATGTGTCTGAGTAGAATGTACCGATTTCGAGAGATTTTCCTTGAATATGATCTGGACGGGTAATAATTTCAAGCTGGTTTAACTAGTGATGTAAACGTGTCTCGCAACGATCATGTTCATTGAAAATCAATCAATTCAAAAGTGTCATCTCTACCCGACATGTGCAAATTTAATTCTAACACTTATGAGCACATGTTAAGGGGGAGTATTTCTGAAAATCACAAAACTCTCAAAGTGTTAACAATATATGTTTTCACAATCATAAACACTTTGAGAGATTTTCAAAGTTTGGTATATGGCATCAATAGGATAGTCATGGAGTTATAAGGTGACTAAGGATTAGGAAACTGTCCTATGATCCGCCAGAGCCGGAGGGATCTACCCAAGGACAATCCCAATAGTTTAGAACTAGAAAGTCCTAGGTATGATTGAAAAAGGAAAATGAAATGAAAGGAGAAAGAAGGGGTTGAAGAATTAAAAGGAAAAGTAAAGAAAAAGGGTGAAAACAAATAGCCCTCCATATTGTTCAACCTTAGGGCAGACACCGGGTTCAATTCATAATCTACTGGTTGATTAAGCATCACCGGTATTGAAGAACAAAGTCGTCATGGACCCAGTGACGCACTGCACTAACCTTCTAAGCCACTCAGGTGCCTCTCAAAAGGCATTTGTTTCATTTCACACGGAGAACCTTCATTATCTATCGACCTCTCACTACGAGACGTGTTGATATTGAAAAGGAGGCATTCTGCTCCAAGCCTCCGATTACCAAACAAATGTGCACTTGAATTGAGTCTAGAGCCGTGAGATACATCAAAGATCTCTTAGTAACACTTAGCATTACACTGTTGTTCTACATTATGGGCAACAGTTGTAAGATTTAAGAAAGTGTCCTTCGCAGATCTTAGCAATCTGCCGAGAACATTCTTGAGAGAAATCACTTATGTGATTATCAATGATAGAATGGAAATCCTGCCAGGGTCAACATCAAACAGCCCTGACAGCAGGTCACTTCGGTAACTCCTTGTGGGTTACGCTTAGTGTTTGCTCCAAAACGGTCTACAGTCGTGGGGTGATCTCCAGCGACTCACCTGAATCATTGATTTACTTAGTAGATCTTGTAAGCCCTTTCGGGGGGTATCTGGTTCAGGAACGGTCTTGGCTAGGATTAGAGAGAGTTTTCACAATATGCTGTTAACAATCTCTAATTCCAAACCTGTAAGTACCGGTTCATTATTGCTAACTGTTTTCATGCAGAGACGAACCATGGAGATCTGGAGTTCCACCACACTTCCATCATGCTCATATCCTAAAGATACGCTCTCACAAAGACTAAGAGATTACAAAAGTTCAAAGATCATAAAGAAAAGTCAAAGCTCAAACACTACAACCTTTCACTAGTCAAAGATTGCAGAAGTGAGAACCAGTTGGATAACCAAAGTCTAAAGACATATGAGCATGGTGGAAACGACGACCATTGGAGAACGGCAGATTACTACCACATCATATCACATCACTATCAAGAACAAAGAACAAAGATTACAAAGACGTCAAAGCCAATGAAGCAAAGACGACGTCGAGCAACCTTGATGACCAATACTGAGGGGGAGATTGTTTGGAACACGTTTTAATATTAATTCAAGTATTGATCATTATGTAATAGGTTACTTAGGCCTTTAGGTTTGTATTAAGGCTAAGCTCATGTAGAAGGCCCATGAGCTATGTCTATTATCTTAGTTTACCATGTAATAAGGGCTAAAGCCCATGGTCATGTAAACACCTATATATACCCCCTCCCATCCAAGGGAGAGGGTTGGTTGTTTTTGGTTAATTGTATGCTTAACATTTCATTATTATGTGTGATCAAACCTCCCATCTCTCTCTCTCTCTAACTTTCTCTCTCTAGATCTAGATCTCATTTGTGGTGTTATCATTAGTAGCTTGTGTGATAAAAGTAAGTAACATCAATAAAGCATTTACTCCCAAATACTTTAAAGTATCCTAATGTTGGCTTTTTACCTCTATATAATTCATATGGAGTTTTATCTAAAAATGGTCTAATTAGGACTCGGTTTAAGATATAAGTTGATGTGTCGACAGCATTACACCAAAACTTTTGTGGAATATTTTGTTCGTTAAGCATTGTTCTACTCATCTCTTGAAGTGTCCGATTTTTACGTTCTACTACACCATTAGATTGAGGATTACGAGGAGCTGAAAAGTTATGTGTAATACCATTTTTATTGCAAAATTCACCGAATTGTATTTCATTATCAAATTCCCGACCGTGATCCGTTCTAATTGACACAATGCAATTTCCTAATTGATTTTGAATTTTCTTACAAAGAATTTCAAATTGTTCGAAAGCTTCATTTTTACTTTTCAAAAATCTTGTCCATGTATATCGTGAATAGTCATCTACTATAACCAAAGTGTAGAAGTTACCTCCATAACTTTGTATAGCGGATGGACCGAACAAATCAATATGTAAAAGTTCTAGACACCTAGATGTAGACACCATGTTTTTAGCCTTATGGCTACTATGAACTTGTTTACCAATTTTGCAAGCATCACAAAAGTGTTGGTCGTATTTTAACTTGGGTAGGTTTCTAACTAATTCCTTAGAGGATAGGGATTGAATAAGTCTCATATTAGCGTGACCCAAACGTCTATGCCAAAGAGTTGAGGACTCATCTAATGAAGTAAGACAAAGTTTATCTCTAGATGTTTTATCAATTTTCATGACGTATACGTTGTTCTTCAGGACACCTTTAGCTATGGTTATACCATCTTTTAGTATTTTACTTTCATTTTCACTAAAGAGGACTTTATATTTTTTACGACATAGTTGGCTAATACTAAGAAGATTAAATCCTAAGTTGTCAACGTGAGCAACATCATCAATAGAGAGAGAGTCATGAGAGATTGTACATTTTCCGACGATTTTACTTTTAAGCTTGCTACCAAAAGTAACATTACCTCCATCATAAACTTGATAAGTTGAAAAGAGGCTTTTGTTACCCGTCATGTGTCTTGAGCAGCCACTATCTTTGATCCATTCATCCGGTTCCAAACACACTTTCAAGCAAACCTATTTTACAACATGTATTCAAACATTTGGTCCCCAATATCTCATGGGTCCATTTTGGTTAAACATACCATTACCTTGATTCATATAAGGAAATGGCGGATATGGGTTCCAAGACATATAGTTTGGAATTTGATGTTGTCTAGATAAGTTTTGACTCCAACCATTTTGATAGTAGGGTTGTGTGTTATAGTTGCTCTTTGGAAAGGGGCGTTTGGGAATAGGTGTTTTAGGCCTTGATTGAGTAGTTCTAGTTCTAAATTCATTTTTAGCAAGTCCTACTCCTATTTTAATGGCCGGTTTTAGTTTAGTTTCAGTTGAGCTAGTGTTGGACCTTTTTGTAACTTTAACAAATTCACTACGGTTAAATATAGAATCTTTCTGTTCTGCTGTTGTCCCCGCGGAACCAATGGGTTCAACGAACGGAACCAAATTTTTGGTTCCGTCTGTTCCGTGGGTAACAGCTGCTAATTTTTCTTTTTCTTGTCCTTTTTCGTCTTGTTTCTTTAGACTACTTACGGACCCTGATTTTATAAACCCTAGTTCTGTTTTATCAAATGGTGATTTTTGGAGTTTCATGATTTCATCCGCACAACAAATACTTTTATCAAACTTTTTAAACTTTGAGTTTTGTTTAATAAGACTATCTTGTGTAATTTTAAGCTTCTCAATTTCAAGTTTAAACTCTTGACATGAGTTACACGTTGTGTCAATAGTTTTACTCTTTTTTAAATGTTTAGCCTTTTCTTTTAATTCATACACTTCATTTTCTAAAAATTCCTTTTTAGTTTTCAAAAATTAGTTTTTGTTTATGATTTTTAAGCTTAACTCACAAAGTTTGTTGTATTGTTGTTGTAAAGTATCATCATCAATAGAAGAATAAGATGAATCGGAATGTACCTCATTTGAGTCTTGAGCCATGAGAGCCACTTCGTCATTTTTTGGCTCTTCGTCATCATTTTCACTATCACTCCAAGCACCACTTACAAAAGCTCTTTGAGTTTTTCTTTTGGGTGGTTTTGGACATTCTCCTAGTAGATGACTTGTATCTCCACATCTAAAGCACTTTCTTTCACTCTTGACTTTCTTGTCATCATGATCTTTCCGGGAAAATTTCTTTTCATCTCTAGGTTGCCTTACGAACTTTCCACGTCTTCGAAAGAACTTCTTGAAGTCTCTAACCGCCATGGCATATTCTTCATCTTCACTATCCGAACTAGATTCCTCACCATCACTTGATTCAACTCTAGCTTTCAAGGCAATAGACTTGACTTTTTCTTTCTCGCCTTTGACTATCTCTGAATCTTTTTCCATCACCATTTCATGAACTTTAAGGTTTCCAATTAGCTCGTCAAGTGACATGCTTGAAAGATCCTTGGATTCTTCAATAGCCGTCACTTTTGCTCTCCACTTCGGATGGAGTGCTCTAAGAAATTTCCTGACAAAGTTCTTACTACAAAAAGATTCATCAAGTGCTTTAAGTGAAGTAATGATGGTGTTAAATCTAGCAAATGCATTATCAATAATCTCATCTTCGGGAATAGAAAATTGTTCATATTGTTGGACAAGAAGATCAATTTTATTATCCTTAACTTGTGAATTTCCCTGATGAGTGATTATTAAGGATTGCCAAATTTCTTTAGCGGTTTTACACATAAAGACTATTTCAAATTCTTTCTTTGGTAAGGCATTGTAAAGCATCAATTTAGCTTCATTATTTTTAGCAATTAGTTTCTTTTGATCATCACTATGTTTAGTATGTGTACTATCCTCATCCCGACCACTTCCAATATCCTTAAAAGTAGTTTCATGATCACCTTCTATAATGATATACCATAGATCTATATCCTTTGACTTCACGTAAGTTTCAAAGCGACTTTTCCAATATATAAAACCATTAGGTTCAAAAAGTGGTGGTCTTTGCATAGATTGCCCTTCTTTAAAGTTTTCAAAATCCATGGATCGTTTCAATTTTTAAGATACAATATATTTTAAAAACTTGAGTAACGTAGCTCTTGATGCCAATTGTGGAAAACTAGAAGGGGGGTTGAATAGTTTACCGGTTTTTAAACTTGTTTATCCTTAAAAATCTTACGTGTAATCAATATATAAAACAAACAAACAATAAGTAATATGCAAGAGTAAGAAACAATCAAACCAAGACACGAGTGTTTATCGTGGTTCGGTCTACAAGGACTCTTTTTCCTTGCCCTACTCCACGCCCCGAGTTATCCAACTCGAGAGTTTCTTTCACTAGTCAACAAGCTCCTTTTACCGGCGGAGAAAACCTTACACGTCGCTTACACACTATTACCGACACTAAGCTAGATGTCGAGTTCTTTTACAAGGGTACAACCACTCACGATAGTTCTTTTACAAGGGTACAACAACTCCCGGTAGTTCTTTCACAAGGGTACAACAACTCCCGGTAGTTCTTTGACAAGGGTACAACAACTCCCGACACACTAAGTATTTTAAGGACTAAAATACTAACCGATCACTACTGAATAAATACAATCAAATGATGTATAAACTTGATAAGTTTACACTATGCTATGCAAACAAGTCTTGCAACTTTGTGTTGAAGCTTGGATGAATTTGTGATCTTCTATCTACAATGAAAGCTCACAAATATGAAATGGATCTGAGTTAGAAGAGAAGAATGAGAGTATATGAAATATATTATGATTATAAGTGATGAGAAAAACTCAAAGTGGAGTTTGCTATTTATAGGAAAAAGAACAGATCACCCCACGGAAACGGCGGAACCATTACTTTGGTTCCGTCCGTTGTCCACTTTGGTTTCGCCAGGATGTCTGACAGAATCCTGCATAAATCTTTCACAATCTAACACAATATTCTCAAGATTTCACAAAGTCAACTTTGAGATCATGGAGTGTAAATCTAAACAAAATGAGACATGTCTCTTACACAAATGTTTCCTTGAAAAGACATATGTGATGCAAGTGATTATGTAACTACATACATTATTCCTATATTTAGAATTACTTAAAAAAGAAAGTTTATTTGTAAAATGCGTGTGTTAGTAACTTAAAAATGTTTGTATGAAATGTGTAGTAAGTTAACGTTTAACTAAAAAGTATTTGGTTCCTTATTACTTAATAAGACATACTTAATTAAAAAACTTACTAATTATACTTATGTGACATTTTTAACATATAACATGTTTTATACATTTTAAAGTATACTAAACTAATTTACAATCACTTTTATAAAAACATGTAATGTTGTTTAAGTGATGTTAAGTAAAAGACTTTTAAACTATATTTATGTTTTGCTAAAATAAACTTTACAATTTGTCGTTAACAAAACTGAGTAAATATTGTAAAATATAAATAACGTTTTTAAGCGATATTTGTATTAACAAAGGTTTTGAAAACTTATGTTATAAAGATGAGTGCATGCATCTTTATACATATTTTGACTGACACATCAAAATTTAATACCCTAAAATTTAAGTTACATGCCATCTAACTATAAGGAACACTTGGAATTAATTCTTTGGTATGCGTGAGACCTAGGCCAAAGATTAATGACAAGGTAAATTTCCGAGTGTGCGTGGGACCACACATGGAGAATTTGCAGTTTCTAAGTTAGACGACTTAATTAAGTTGATGCGTGAGACGTAGAACTTAAGGCATGAGATGGGACGAAACATGCTTACATGACAAATTGATGAATCAATTTGAGGTAAATCCCATAATGATCTAGGAATTGGAAAGTTGTTTGCCAATTATTATTCGACAGATTATCATCTTTTATACTTTCATTACTAGCAGATCAACTGGTGTAGTGAAATTATGAAAAGTTGGATCCTAGATTTTCAAAAAACTATGTTGGTTATATGAATATATCCATGGGTATTATGTTTGCTTGAAAATATGTATTATCGAAAATACTAATGTTTGAACTTTTTCTGTAGAAATGGCTCAACCCGATAACTTCGTGTTTTCTGCTTTCAAGAGTCATCTTGAAAGAGAAAAGTTGACTGGAAAGAACTTCAATGATTGGCACAGATCGCAAAGAATTGTCTTGAGAGCGACTGGTAAGCTCGATTATTTGAATACTCCTTGCCCTTAGGAGCCTGCTGCGACTGCTACTGATGAGGCCAAAGCAGAGTGGAATGCTGAGCTTAAAAAGTACAATGAGATTGCGTGCTTAATGCTCCAAAGTATGGATACAATGATGCAAAATAAGTTTGAGTATTATTTTCCATTGGACATGCTCAATGAACTTAAGAAGTCTTATGAAAAGACTCCTGCAGTTGAATTGTATGAGTCACTTGACAAATTACACAGCTGCAAACATGGTGATGGTAAACCAGTAGAATACTATGCGAATGAGATGAAACAATACTTTGATCAACTTTACAGAGTCGGCTTTGGTTACCCCAAGAATGTGCAAGTGAACCTAATCAATAGGACCCTTAACAAGGATTTTACTGGTTTTGTTCAGAACTTCGACATGCATTGCTCGGGGAAGACAGTCTCAGAGTTACTCGCATTGCTTGTTGACTATGAGAGGAATTTACCATCCAAGGGCAAGGCACCTACTCCTCAAGTGTTAGCAATTCAAGGAGGTAGGATCCAGAAAAAATCGCATGTGAACAAGGGTAAGGGTAAGGTTGACAAAGGCAAGCAGGTTTTGGCCTATCAACCAAATCCTAAGGTGAATCATAACCAACCCAAGAAGAACAAGGTGAATCCTCCCAACAAGAAGGATCAGGCTTGTCACCACTGTCATCAAGTAGGGCACTGGAAGCGTAACTGTGCGCTCTACATCAATAACTGGCGACAAAAGAAGCAAAAGAGTGAAGCTGGTAACCCCAGCTCATCAGGTGCATTCTTTATGATTGAATTATTCTCTCTAACTCATAAAATGAATTCCTCGGTATATGATATGGGATGTGGCATTCATATTTGCAATACTTTGCAGGGGTTTAGAGTTGAAAGAAAGCTGGCCTATGGAGAACAATTCTTGCACGTGGGTAATGGAGCACCTGCAGGAGTTGAAGCTATAGGAGTATTTAATTTAGTTTTGCCTTCGAGCCTAGTACTATCTTTAAATAATTATCATTATGCACCTTCAATTTTTAGGGTTGTTATTTCATTTTCATGTTTGTTGAACCTTGGTTATCATCATACTATTAATAGCAATGGAATTTCAGTTTCTTTAAATGGTGTATTTTATTTTAATGCTGTTGCTGTGAATGGTATTTTTGAGATTGACATGAATGATAATGATAATGCCTTTGCTAATAATTCAATGTATAACATCAATCATAAGAGAATCAAGAAAGGTCTGGATTCATCTTATCTTTGGCATTGTCGACTTGCTCACATTGGCAAGGCTCACATGAAAAAGTTACAACACGATGGGCTTTTAGAAAAGATCAATGATGAATCATTTGATAAATGCGAATCTTGTATTGCTGGGAAGATGACAAAGAAACCTTTTAAAAATCGTATTGAAAGGGCTTCTGATCTACTTGGTCTAATTCACACAAATGTGTGTGGACCACTTAGACACGTGTCAAGGAAAGGTGCTAGCTACTTCTTAACATTTACGGATGATTATAGCCGTTATGGTTATGTTTATTTACTTAAACATAAACATGAGGTATTTGAAACATTCAAAGTGTTTAAAGCAGAAGTAGAGTTGCAACTTGGAAAGAAGATTAAAGCTCTTCGATCCGATAGAGGTGGTGAATACCTGAGTCAAGAGTTCATAGATTATCTAGCTAAGAATGGAATTGTCCAGCATCTCACTTCTCCATATACTCCACAACAAAATGGTGTATCTGAGAGAAGAAATCGTACATTGCAAGATATGATACGATCTATGTTTAATCTAACAACTCTTCCCTTCTCGTTTTGGGATTATGCTTTAGAGTCTGCTGTTCGCATTCTAAATATGGTTCCCACAAAGAAGGTGGATAAGACACCATATGAGTTGTGGACTGGAAAAGCTCCTAACTTGTCTTATCTAAAGGTCTGGGGCTGCGAGGCGTATGTTAAATGTCACACCCCGTGTGATGCATGGTTTTGCGACCTTACAACAGGTTTTACCTCTCGAGGGATCTCAAGAGGCTTACAACCCCACCAGGCAGTGTACCTGACCGATGTAGTATAGTGTAGTGGTAAGTACGGGGGATTGATCGTTCTCTCACAGGGAATAGTGTTCGTTAGGTATGAAAAACTACTCTAATAGGTCTAAGGATGAGGGATGATTCTTTTTGTATTTTTATGTTTTATGGAAAGCAAGTAAAATCTCGGGTTTGAAGGAGTGGGCGGAATTAGTTGCTAGTCAACTAACCCAAAAGCTACAAATGCAAATAAAATAAAATAACAAATAAGATAAAGGTTTGTGAAAACTATGATAGAGGAAAGTGTGTTTACTTAGATTTCATTACTCCCTAACTATCTTTTATCGGTTAATTAGTGTGTTATAATTGCGTGGATGACGGGTGTATTCCTTAATACCATTCGTGGGGTGGCGTACGTACTTCCCCAACTCTATAAGCTCCTACTTCACTCCTATGTCGAGCCGGCTAAGAAGCTCCTAACATGGGATCACTAGAATTCGCTCATGCAGTAAATACAACCATAATAACCTAGTACGCATTGGTTCATGTTTCTTAAGACGTTCAAGCAAGTTATCAACTGAAAGTCTGCCAGTTTTCTTAAGCCTAACATAGATGTACAATCATCCAATACAATTATAAACACACCAATAACCAATAATTAATAGTTAGGTTTTATTAGATCTAAGCAAACACAAAGACAATCTAGCCTAGCATGTTAAATAAAAGACAAACGTAAGATAGAATCAAACAACACATAGACATATTGAATGATTAATTGATTACTTATCTTCAATTGAACATGGAAGATCCAAGGGTATGAAACCCTTAAAAGGTTGCAGAAAATCGTCTAGGGTTTGCCTCTAAAAAGTTCCACACTAATGACTAAAAATTAAGGGAATATATATAGAAAAACAGATCTGACGGCGTCACGTTATAGAGCCTGACGCCGTCACCTCGCCGTGCTAGGGTTTCTCGGATGGCCTTCTTGACGCCGTCTCGTGTTAATGCCAAAAAATGTGTTCTGGCCTATCAGGGTCTGACGCCGTCTGGAATGGCTTGACGCCGTCACAGGTACTATTCCAGCTGATTTGGAGACTTTGTCGTTTTCTTCACTTTTATGCTCCAAAAACGTCCAAAATACTTCCTTTTCCAGATTTATTCTCTAAAGTACCTAAAATGACAAAAGGAACGATTTAGGGTAATATTTGATCAAATAAATACGATTTCGGGCTTAAATGACCCCCCAAAAGCGGTACATTTTTCGCCTCATCATATACCCTTACACTTGAGATTTGCTTGTCCTCAAGCAAATGCGCTTTTATTCTAATCAAAACACAAGTTAGGGGTCAATTAATGCTAATATAAAAGTAATTACAACAAATAGTCGTTCCACTTTAATCATAATAAGCACGGAGATTACACACTAGCACCTCACAAGTAGTGTTTAGATACTCACATCTCTCAGGTGTCCTAAATATAAATATCTCATAAATGAAAAAATAATATCTCTCACTACCTGTCATAGCAAATAGATTACCATAGGCTTGGGAAAGGATCAAAAACCTCCTCCACTAGGCGTAAGCACCTAAGATAAACTATCAAAGAGGGCTTTTAAATGGGTTATAACGTTAGGTGTAGGGATATGATAAACACGGTTTTGTTAGATAAAGGATATTTTACTGGTGGCGAGTTAAAGATCTTGATTAATCACATGTACTGTACAATGTTGCTAAGACAAGAATAGACTCGATCTTAATGCTAATGAAATAAAAATAACAAAGACTTAAAATAAAAATAAAATGAAACGGGATGGTAGTCCGTATGTTTTTCTACTTTTTTTTTTCTCATTTTTTTTTTTTTTTTTTTTTCCGCATACACTCTTGCCCTACCATCCAAAATAATACATCATAGGGGCCTCGGTTCTCTCCTTACACTTGAACTTTTACATAACTTTACAAATAACTATTCTAATGACTCGAATTAAGATAATCAAAAAACTTGGAGTACTTTTAAAATATTTAGCACATATGGGGATGATAATGTTGTTCTTCCCCATTACTCCATTAAAATAGCACTTTACCCATGAGTCCCAATCGTCCCAAAATAATATGTACAAGGATATGACTCGACTTAGCAACCATGTAATCAATTAGATAATTAACTAAGGGTTTAAACAAATGTTGTCACAATAATGCACTAAAGGTGAGTGCATACAAGGTAGGCTAAGGCGATTTGGGTGTACATTTAAGTGGGGTGTAACAAATTCTTCCTTTGAGTAAAATGCTCAAAGGTCGAAACGAAAAGATAGGCTCTGAGGGGTGTACTAGGGGTATCGTGTACTAAAAATAAGTACAACGCAAAGGGTGTGGGAGAATTACTTGACCAATGTAGCCAACGTAATTATAACAAAAACACATGTGTAAAACAATGGGTTAATCCTAATGCCTCTTATCATGTAGTAAATCTAACTACACGAATGTAGTCTCACTTGTGGCCTCGGAATGGTCCTAACGCAAGTTCTAGAATCTAAGTGCTACCGGTACACACATCATAGCATAAATGCTTTTCCTACCAATTCTAGGGGCGAACCTCACATATTTGGGGTGGAAAATTTTTTTAGTGGTACGGTTTTGTGCTAGTCATATAACTCCTATCCATGAGACGCTCATTAAGACCAAAGTTTCACTCCTATATGTTGTAAAAAATTTTAAATTTGGCACTAAAATTGCCTTAACAGGTATTTCTCTCAGTTTTATTACACATCTACCATTAAACAAACAAAAATCAAGCGTAATTGTATTCTCTAAGGTATCGTAATTTACCCCCCTTACACTTAAGATGAACATTGTCCCCAATGTTCAAATAACAAGATGTAAAAGTAAATAGGGTAAAAGAATGAAATCAAATACTCCCCTGATTCGTTCGATGAGGGTAATGAGGTAACATGGTTAAATCCTCCTCCAAGAAAATGAACTTTGAAAGCTTCCCTTCCGAAATATAAATCATCTTCTTGTCCAATATAACCTGTTAAACCTGAGAAAACAAACACAAAAAACCTGCATAACATCGGCGGGATAAATCTGTATAAGGATATAATGCTTGTGGAATGATTATTTTGCAGATTCCTGGAGTTTATAAGTTAGAGATTTAATAAAAACTTTTTATGATTCCGGAAGAAAGACAAAACTTTCAAAAATTCCAGAAAACTACACCTGACGCCGTCAAGCTGGAGCCTGACGCCGTCTGAAGTGATCTGACAGGTTTTTTTCATGTTAAGTTTCCGGAAAATTTCTGGAAAAACTCAATTCTTAATTCCTGGAAATCCTGCAAAATATCATTATGACTCGATACAAGCATTTGACTCAAACAATTACTAATATGTATGTTAATTTAATATTGTTATGATTCATGTTCATTCGTTCTAATAAACTGATTTGGATTTTCCTTACACTTATCTTTTGCAAAATACATTTATATGTAGTTAAGACGAAGTTAAAAACAAAATAAAGCATTTTCACAAATTAGTTTTGAACATGAATCAATAACAATAAAAATTAAACATACATACGGAAGCAAATAAAAACAAACAAACAAATAAATAAACACACAAAGCTAACAAAGCTTGGGTTGCCTCCCAAGAAGCGCTTGTTTTTGTTCGAGTCACGAGCCTGACTCTACCCTTATTTAACGGAAATAGGGGAGGTTTTCCCTACACTTAGGATTAAGTGTGGGTGATAGTAGCGATACACACCAACTCGGTAGGAGTATGCCACGTGAAGAAAGAGTGGTGGATGAATTATATGCTCAAAGATGCGGGATCCAATCATCATAACCTTACCTAGCTCAATTGTTTTAATGGGTGAATTGAAGTTTTCTCCTAGAAAGGGATCATCTTCTATCAATTTCGAGAGACTCCTAGTTAGGATTCTATCTTGACCTAATAAACCCGGTTTAAACCCATAATGTTTCTTATGATCAATCATGAATGGGTGATGTAAGTATGTAAGGTCATGGTTCACTCTTATATTAGCTTCCACTCCACATGGCCTAGAGTCTACTACCTTAATCTTAACATTACCCGGACTACATGGTTTGATGGGTGGATCGGGACCTTTTTCAATTCCTAAATTCACATCTAAAGATGGAAGAGTAGGTAACGGTTTTGGTTGAGGCTCCGGTTCATCAAAACTAGGAAATTCCCTAGAACTAAGAGTAAGGTTGTGATCACTATGAGCATTCAAACCTATGTCCTCTAGTTGTGCTTGGTCCAAGGGTTCTATCTCTATCGGGATTCCTAAAGTCTCCTCTACTTTTTCCGGGTAAGTCACGGGCGGTGTGTGTGCCTCAAATGATGGTAGGACTTGTGGGGTACTTGGTGGGCTTATGTTACTTACCTCATCATTCCTTGTGTCAAGATCACCTATATCCTCATCATGTGTTTTAGTAGAATCTAACCCTAACATTTTCCCAAGTATCTCAAGTGCTTCTCTAGGCATCTCAACTTCTATATCCGAATCATAAGGATCATCCTCAATATTCTGACTGCTATATTCAAATTGCCCAAAAGATTCATCATGTGTTTCTTGAGATTCATCGTCATCGATCATAAAACCTAGATCTTTTTGATCAATGTGATCATGCTCGGCTAGATCCTCCATCACATCAAGATCACCTAAGTGTTCACCCTGTATTATGGTAGTGCCTAACCATGACATGCAGCTAGGTGGCTCAACTCTACCCTCATCCCCAAACAAACTTGTTTGATGATCCTTGAAATTTGTGGTCAATTGACTTGTATTAATGTTTGTTGAGTTGTCTACTATATAATAATATTGGGCACAATTCTCAATAGCTTCCCATGCTTCTTCAGCACTTAATTCCCTAAGATCCCTGCCGGCAAAATAGTAAATGTCCCTTTGGGCATGTCGGTCGACACGATCGTAAAAGATTTGAGTTAGGAACCATAAATCGAAGTTATGATGAGGGACTTTTTGGAGTAAATATTTAAAACGAGTCCATGCATCATAGAGAGGTTCATCTTTATGTTGTTTAAACATCAAGATGTCATATGGAGTGGGTGAATTACGTGGTTGGTAGTATGGTGGATTCGCGTTCTCCATAATGGTGAACGGAAGAGTCAATGGAAATTACGAACAAACGCACAAAGAAAAAGATAGACTAAAGAAAACCTAGAAAAATAAAATAAAAATCTCACTAGAAAGGAATCTAGTGAGTAGACCTAATAAAATAAAAATTCAACCTAAACAATAACTATTCCCCGGCAACGGCGCCAAAAACTTGATGCGTGGTTTTGCGACCTTACAACAGGTTTTACCTCTCGAGGGATCTCAAGAGGCTTACAACCCCACCAGGCAGTGTACCTGACCGATGTAGTATAGTGTAGTGGTAAGTACGGGGGATTGATCGTTCTCTCACAGGGAATAGTGTTCGTTAGGTATGAAAAACTACTCTAATAGGTCTAAGGATGAGGGATGATTCTTTTTGTATTTTTATGTTTTATGGAAAGCAAGTAAAATCTCGGGTTTGAAGGAGTGGGCGGAATTAGTTGCTAGTCAACTAACCCAAAAGCTACAAATGCAAATAAAATAAAATAACAAATAAGATAAAGGTTTGTGAAAACTATGATAGAGGAAAGTGTGTTTACTTAGATTTCATTACTCCCTAACTATCTTTTACCGGTTAATTAGTGTGTTATAATTGCGTGGATGACGGGTGTATTCCTTAATACCATTCGTGGGGTGGCGTACGTACTTCCCCAACTCTATAAGCTCCTACTTCACTCCTATGTAGAGCCGGCTAAGAAGCTCCTAACATGGGATCACTAGAATTCGCTCATGCAGTAAATACAACCATAATAACCTAGTACGCATTGGTTCATGTTTCTTAAGACGTTCAAGCAAGTTATCAACTGAAAGTCTGCCAGTTTTCTTAAGCCTAACATAGATGTACAATCATCCAATACAATTATAAACACACCAATAACCAATAATTAATAGTTAGGTTTCATTAGATCTAAGCAAACACAAAGACAATCTAGCCTAGCATGTTAAATAAAAGACAAGCGTAAGATAGAATCAAACAACACATAGACATATTGAATGATTAATTGATTACTTATCTTCAATTGAACATGGAAGATCCAAGGGTATGAAACCCTTAAAAGGTTGCAGAAAATCGTCTAGGGTTTGCCTCTAAAAAGTTCCACACTAATGACTAAAAATTAAGGGAATATATATAGAAAAACAGATCTGACGGCGTCACGTTATAGATCCTGACGCCGTCACCTCGCCGTGCTAGGGTTTCTCGGATGGCCTTCTTGACGCCGTCTCGTGTTAATGCCAAAAAATGTGTTCTGGCCTATCAGGGTCTGACGCCGTCTGGAATGGCTTGACGCCGTCACAGATACTATTCCAGCTGATTTGGAGACTTTGTCGTTTTCTTCACTTTTATGCTCCAAAAACGTCCAAAATGCTTCCTTTTCCAGATTTCTTCTCTAAAGTACCTAAAATGACAAAAGGAACGATTTAGGGTAATATTTGATCAAATAAATACGATTTCGGGCTTAAATGACCCCCCAAAAGCGGTACATTTTTCGCCTCATCACCGTGCCCGGTTTGACCGGAATATAAAACTTTTGACGCGGAAACGTTTGACTATAACGGACCTTTCGTTACTCTTTTACATACCGACAACATTATATCATAAATCAACCCTTGAAAACACTTTTAAAAGATACTAGACTCAATTACCTTTAAAACGATAGGTGGTACGACCACCAACGACTTACGGTTTGCTTTGTACAACTTTTAGAAAATTACCAAATCTGACCGCTGGATAGATGCGCCTCATCTCAAAATGAGATGCGCCTCATCTCATGATAGGATAGATGCGCCTCATCTCAAAAGGAGATGCGCCGTATCTAACCTCTGAAACAGAAACATCAGCAGAATAAACTGCATAGCATCACACTTACCCACAAACCATTTTGACTTCAATACAACACAATAACTTTAACCCAAAACACTCATTTACCATTCCAAACTATAACAAATCATAGCATACGGCCAACAACCCGTTTGACCCCAAAATGGGTAATATTAAGTACTAATCCAAACACCCCTTTAAATTCATCACATTATATTTTAACCATTTCCATCACGACCCATTTGACATACAATTTACTTTAACAACCGTGACATACATTTTAACTCACGACCATGACATACAACATGTTCGAGACTCACGGGGGTACGATATCGTCATAGAGCTCGGTATTCTATACTATGCTCCTAATCACATTACCAAGCCTTCTATTACGCACATCCATATACATAATCCATAATCCAAGCCATAGCATCTCCATTATACGTAAACCTACAAAACATGGTTAACTATAACGGTAAGCGATTACGCTTAGTAAGTAAAACGATCATAACATACCATTATACTTCAAACCACATATAAGCATCACATACATTCATCACTTACTTAACGGGCTTACTACCGAAAGTCTCACTTAACACTTAACATCAAATCGCCACTTAGCACACATTCGATACATCACATAAGCACATCTAGGCCATCTATAACTCGGCACATAACATCCTTAACATACATAACACATACATGTTAGTCATTCATATAATACCATGCCATCATCATTTTACTTACCTTAGCTCCAAGCCAAGCACAGCAAAGGCATCATCATCAACCTTATCATCAACATCATCATCATCCCCGTAAGCATCTTGATAAACTTGCTAGGAACCTTGCTAGGGGATTACAACCTTCAAACCTTCATCATCACATCTCAACTCCATATTTTCCCTCTCTTTTCTCTCTATATCTCGATTTCACAGGAACACACACGAGTTGTGTGGAGAAATCTAGAACCATCACATATAAACTAGCTGGGAGGGCATTTCTGTCATTTCTGTCCATTTTAGGTAGATGCGTCGCATCTATATTTTAGATGCTCCGCATCTACTGTAGCATCTTAGATGCTCCGTATCTACATTCTAAGATGCTCCGCATCTTAGCCTCATCAGACATGTACTTAAAAACTCAACCGAAAATTCTTTAGTCAAACATACTTAGACTCGGGTCAACTTCATCTAGAGTGGGGCCTATTTGTATTCCGGGATACGGGTGTTACAATTCCATCCCCCTTACTTAGATTTCGTCCACAAAATCTCTCGTCCATTTCTAACTAAAACTCAACTCCATCCACTTCCGTTCTTATTTCTTACAACATTAAGTCTTTCCTTAACATTTCGTTGCCATGATCTATGTGATCTTGCAATACTAGATACATCTTAACACAACTTATACCCTTATTCCATCTCATTATTCACTTATTCTCATTACATTTTATTTCTTACCTACGTTATTATATCATATGAGGCATATTTCATATCACCATTTATTCCTTTAAACCAAACCTCTAGCAAAGACACTACTTTTTCACTCGCTTTATTCCAAGTTTTCCGTCAAGGACTATGAGTCACTTGAGAAAATCACTCCATTTTAATCTTTCATAACTCAAGCATTTATTAACTTTTACTTTTATCGTAACCTTTTCACTATTCCGTTAGCATTTTTACTACACGTTTCTGGTTTTTTCTTTACTTCTTTCCAATAGTTTTTACTCACTTTATGACCACGACAATCATTCTCACATTTCAACAAGTCACAAAACAATTTATAGCATCATTTACATTTCCTTAATCGTTCCAACTCATTCCTTAGACACCTAAGTTATAGGTTCACATGACATTTCCCACCTAAGGTCGATATTCAACTTTTCCTATCCACTAATCTTAGCTCTTATGACTTCTAGCTATTTCTAGACTCTCGTTCTACCCTTCACCCTACTCATGCCATGCCGGGAACACATAAGCCCACTCATTTATACTTCCTCATTTACATGGAGAGGCGTCCCAAACGATGTAAATCAAGAAATACAAACTCATGGTTCGGTGGTTCACAACTTCTTTATTTAAATGAAAAGGCGTCCCAATTCATTCAAATAAGGAAATCATAAACCATCCTACTTATATACTTCCGACATAACACTCGCACCTATTCGTTACACATTTTAACTTTTAAATCTTCTTTTTCTTTTTATTCTTCACATTACCTTTTAACTTTTAGACTTGGATCCATACCATTACCACATTCACTTCGGGGATATTTTTATATGCCAAGGATGTAGGCAACCCCTTGCCGATAAAGGCAATACTTTTTATCCCGAATGATCTTTCACACATCCCGAAGGATCCTTTAACATTCCTTTACTCGGTCATCCCAAAGGATACCATGTTTATCATCATTAGCTCGGCCATCCCGAAAGATGCCATCTTTAACCCTTCACATTGATCATGGGAAAAGACATTCCAAGTTTGCATGAAGTCAAGGCATATCTTAGGAAGTGTTTTTCTATGAAAGATTTAGGGGAAGCTGCATTCATTCTGGGAATTAAGATATATAGAGATAGATCTCAGCGATTAATTGGATTAAGCCAAAGTGCTTACATTGACAAAATATTGAAGAAATACAATATGCAAAATTCCAAGAAGGGATATTTGCCGATGCAAGAACACCATGGCTTGAGTAGCAAAGTTTGTGCTTCAACACCTGCAGAGGTGGAACGCATGAAGAGAGTCCCTTATGCTTCGGCTGTGGGATCTATTATGTATGCGGTGAAAAGCACAAGGCCAAATGTGGCATTTGCTCAGAACTTAACCAGTCGATACCAGCAGAATCCAGGTGAAGCTCACTGGACTGCTGTTAAGAATATTCTTAAGTACCTTAGGGCTACTAAAGATATGTTCTTAGTGTATGGGGAAATCCAAATGCAGAACTTGATTTTACAGGTTACTGCAATGCTTCATGGAAAGGTGATAAGGATGATACGAAGTCTTAGACGGGTTATGTCTTTGTCATTAATGGAGGAGCTGTAGATTGGAGGAGCAGAAAGCAGGGTACATTAGCTATGTCTGCAACAGAAAGTGAGTACATAGCTGCTTTATAAGCTGCAATGGAAGCCGTCTGGATTAGGAAGTTCGTTTCGGGGCTTGGAGTTATGCCATCGATTCAGCGACCTATGAAAATGTATTGCGACAACTCAGCTGCAATTACATTTGCCAATGAACCTGGAATCATGAAGGGCACCAGACATTTCCTGATTAAATATCACTATGTGCGAGAGCAAGTGGATATTGGAGAAATCGAGTTACTCAAAGTTCACACAGATGATAACTTAGCAGATCAATTGACGAAAGCTCTACCTGGCACTAAGCTTTATAAGCTAGCTGAAGGAATATGTCTTCGTAAGGCTGAAAGTTTCATGCCCATTTGTGATTAGTATTTGGATAAAGGATGTAACGTACAATTATTAATTTTAATGAAATAAAATGTTTGTTTACGTTTATTTTCATTGTATTAATAATATATCCTGTTTTTGCATGTTTATATCCGTGAATAATTTTATTATTCTAAATTGTCCATTGTCGGATAATGATATGGGAATATCATTAAACTAAGACAAATCTGAGTATTGGTTAGAATATACTTGAAAGTATATTGATGCGTAGTCATACCAATTTCACATGATATTCAATGAATTGAATATAGGACTTATCTCAACTACATGATTTTACTTATATTTAAGTAAATCATAAATAGTTATCCTTAGACTTGAGATACCAGATAAGAGTCATGGACGTAGTGCATTTTTGTAAAGCAATCTACCGCTAACCGTAACTGGTAGTTATAAGGGTTGTTTTCAGAAGTGTTGCAAAGTCCATGGGTTAGTCTTGTAGTCAAGAAAGAATTTGTTCATTCAAATTTGTTTTGAAGTTTAATACTGCTGGGCCACTCGTAGGATTGACAAAATGTTTGCGTGGCCACGCCCAAAGTCTATCTGGAATACGTTCAGATGTTTTGGTAATTTTGTTCAATCATTAACAAACGAGAAACTGAAAGTTAATAAAGAATGAATTGAACTCATGTCTTTATTAATATAGTAGTAGAAACAAAAGAATAATAATAATGATGAATCATTAAAGGTTTTCCAGGAAACCTAGCTCGAGTCATACTAGGGGCATTGGAGTGTTGCAAGACGCCAACCAATGTCATTTTACTGTTAATAGATAACCAAGTGGGAGCTGTTAAAATATGGTTAAATATTAATACGTTAAATGTCTAGTATTGAACCCGAGACCTCGAGATTGCACACATTACAAACAAGAATAAAAGTATAATAATAATTATATTAAATGTTATGTATATAATTATTTAAACACTTAAAGGACTTAACGGTCATTAGTAATTAACCGTAAGTACTAACTATCGTTAAATGGAAAGATAAAGGACTAAGGATAAAATATATAGCCGAGTAGGATCCGGAATGCCTTCCAAGGCCCTATGGCCGATCGAACAAGGGGTGGGGAGACCCAATCCCTCTCAAACTTGGATAACAAGTTTACTAGGCTATATATACAAAGACAAGGGTTATTTGTTTCTCACCTTTTGTGCACACACATAACCCTAAAGTTTTCTTCCTTCTTTCCTTGCTTTCTAAACCGATCGAACACCCCTAGCTATAAGGGTTTCGATTTTTTTGTTCTTCAAAACAATTTATATAGAAGGTTTCCACTTTTAGAAATTTCCATAAATAGCAGGTTTCCATAATTAGCAGATTTCCAAAATTAGCAAGTTTCCAAATGTTAACATATTCTTATCACTTAGTTTTATCCCATTATCAAGTTCCATAGCCTCAAGTATTAAGGATCTTATTTTATGCAAGTTTTCCAAGATTAGGGTTTCGTTAGGTTGTTGAACATGTTCTAGGGTTAAAAGTGTCACTTTAAACAAGTTGGGGGTCACAAATAAAACTAAACATATTATAACACTCATATAAAAGTCACATAAACCAAACATATCAGATTTACACTTTATACCCTTTAGTTTTCCAAAGTTACAAATTAAACCCTAATTAAACCTAATTTCCATAATTAAACCATTAATTTATAAAACTAACATTTAAGACCCATAATTATTCAAAAGTGTCACAAACAGCCCTTAACACATTTTCACATCAATTATGTCTCAAAGTTTCTGTATTTACACATTTAGTCCTTCTAGTTTACAATTTAGCAATTTAAACCTTATATTTACATAATTAACCATTTAAAGTATATAATTAATCAATTAAACACATAGGTCCCTCAATTATCACAAAATTACAATTTCATCCCTTTAACATTAATTTAGGCCAAAAATAAAGTATTTACAAGATTAGTCCCTCTAGTTTCCAAATTAACAATATAATCCTTTTTAATTAATAATATTCCAAATAAACCTTTAATTATCCAAATTTACATAAAATACCCCTATACTATTATTCAAGTCGAAACATGCCATATATACCATATTTACAATTTTAGTCCTTCAAGATTAATTATTTTTAAATCGATACAAATAATTCACAATAAACCTCCAATTTACAATATTTACACATTTGGCCCACATGTTATATTTTTATTGTAATGCTAAAGTAACATAGAGTTTATAAAAAAATTGACCCACAAGTTTATACTTTCACAAAACAATCCCAATCTTTTAATTGTTTCCAATCGGTATTAAAAGAAAACATAACAAACCCTAACCCTAGCTTTTTACATGACTAGCAATCATCATTACAATCATTAATTAGACCAAGAAAAAGATTAAAAATGAAACCCTAGGTCCCTCGATGCCATTTTATTTTCTTTTTCTTTTTATACCCGATATACAAAATAATTCGATACATGCAATATAGGATTCAACAAATCAATTGAACATTTTTCCAGATTTATATATATCATATAGAGTGTAAATAAAATAATCATGGAGCCTAGAAAATTCGTATGCTTTATTATAGATTTTATACGTGTTTTAAACCTTTAAAATCAATACGATTGTTTAAGCATGCATGGTTCGATTTGATCAATTTATATGGAACTTATATGATGTAAATGACATAAGAAAAATACCAGGATAATTTTAGAATGATCAAAGGAGTCGTGTGGAATTTCTTTCTCTCGGCCAAATTAGAATCGAACACAAAAATCACCACAATGAAAACCAACGATCCAGAAATCTTGTGGCTATTTTTCGTAGCTTCCTTACACCAATTAGGACCCAAGAAAATTATTGTTGCAGCTCTAAAAATTCGTATGGTGTAGAGAGGGATTTTAGAGTTATACGGTTTAGGGTTTTTTAGTTAGGAAGGAAACAAATAAATTGTAAATGATATAGAAACCGAGTGAAAGGATGTGGTTATATATATTTCGGCCAAAGCATGATCATAATTGATTTGATTTATTCTTTCCAAAATTAGGTCATGTTTATCCTATATAATTTGCATAATATTACATATAGGCGAAATAATTAAATACATTTTCATGTAATTCGGCTATTATACTTTTCCATAGTGACATGGTAATTTTTGTACACTTATAAATATTATAAAGTCCATGAGAAAAATATTCCATTTCATAATTTATAAGTTTACACAAGTTTGTATTTTATTTGGGATTTATTTATGTAATTAAGTTAATTAATTAAAGTTTTAGATTTCAAGGGTATTTTGGTAATTTAATAGTAGTATGAAAAAGTGGGTTTTACAAAATCACTATACTTTTAAGCAATGCGGGTGTTTTAATAAGAGTATTTATTACACTATACATTTCTCTCACCTTTGACTAATTTTCAACATTTCACTTTGACCATTTACCTTTTATTGATAGTATAGATAGTGAATGAATTGCTAACTCAACTTTCATCGCAATTCCTTACCCGTTTATTAAAGTCGTTACATAATACTTCGAAAATGTCTATGCGTTTGTTGTATGTGTATGTATCGATTCAAATTAAGGTTACATTTGTAAAAAAAACTTAAATCAAAATAAAATAAACTCTCTAAAATTTCAAATAAATAAATAAAAAAAATAAAAAGTATATCAAAATGGATATTGAATTAAAAAGCAAAAAATTTAAAAAAATATGATGAAACTATATCATTATTATTATTTTTTTTTTTAAATAATAGATAAAAAATATTTCAATTTGAAAATAAATGTGAATTTTAATTGAGAGAGACACTTGTCATTCTAGGATGTGGTTCCCTACCATTTCTAAAGAATGAGATAGACAGTCAAGATCGCACCTCCTTATCTTAATTTTTATTTTTTTATTTATTTTTTTTAATTTTTTTTTGAACGAAATCTTAATTTTTATTGGATTGCATCATATTCATAAAGAACCAATACTATTAATAGTCATTTTCATCTTGTTAATTCACACACCCAAGCATCTCAATCACCGCTTTAATAAAAACTTAAACATAGTATAGTGTCATATTAAAATAATAATAATAATAATAATAATAATAATAATAATAATAATAATAATAATAATAATAATAATAATAATAATAATAATAATAATAATAATAATAATAATAATAATAATAATAATAAAAACTGGTATGACTGATTTTGCACCTGGTCATGCGGTGACTGAAGCCGCACAACGTAAACGTGTCAAGTATGAGGCTAAATGTGCGGATATTGGATATCGATTTCTTCCCTTCTCTTTCTCTTCTTTTGGGGAACTTGAGAAGGATGCAGTGACTCTACTGAAGTGGATCCGGAAGTTCTCGGTTACTCAAGACATTGGGGCGCGGGTTGCTACACATATTTTTAGTAGGATTTGTTTGCTGTAGCTAGAGGAGTGGGGGCCCAGATAGTTTCTAGGCTTCCCACTAATTTCTTGTAAATCCTATGTTTTTCTAATAAAGTGATGTTTAATAATAATAATAATAATAATAATAATAATAATAATAATAATAAAGTAAAAATAAAAAAAATTAGTAAAAAAATAAGATTTTTTATTTCATTCATAAATTTCATCAAACACTTGATTTGCGTCAGTTACATAAGTTGCTCAAATAGTCACATTATACAGAAAGTTTATCAAAAATATAAAAGTCAACCATAAAATTAACTGTTATGTTTGATTAAGTCAAGGTAAACATGCTCAAACCAAGATTTTGACCTATAAATGTTATAACTTCGCTAAGTTTTTTTTTGTTTTGTTTTTTTTTCGTTATTGATTGAAGGAGAAAAATGAAATCTAATTTATCTGATAAAGAAAACCAAAATCCGGTTTATCCCGTCTAGACCGATACAAGCTACAAGAGGGTCGAACGACCGACTACCGGTTCACAATATTTGCACATTCAAAAATAGTCTCAAAGAATGGCTTCCCCTTAATGAGTCTCTAGTAATTCCTAACAACTTAATACGGAAAGAATCATAAAATGGAGTAGATCATTTCTCATTATTAATGTATAGCTCAAAATATATGGGGGGATTTACTCAATTTTAATGTATAACTTAAAGTATATATATAAACTGGCATGGTGTCCATCTAAACTTTAGGCCCTAGTTGATGGCCTAGCACACCCTAGCCCAAAACAAGGCCTGCAAAAATATATAAGGACCATCAGAAGTTTCCAAAACCCTGAAAAATAGAAATATTAAAGATCTCTTTCAGTGCATTCAGATGAAGAAAATTTAACTGAATTCCATCCATATTCTAATCAACGTAATATAAACTACCCAACACTAGGTATTTTTCTTAACTGAAGCAGACAATCACAGAAGTCACAACCTTAAAAAAAAAAAAAAAACAGAATGATCTCTCAGTCAAGACATAATAGAAGCAGACAATCACAGAAGTCACAACCTTAAAAAAAAAAAAAAAACAGAATGATCTCTCAGTCAAGACATAATAGAAGCAGACAAGTCAAGACACATAGCTCTCCCAATTAGGTTGTCATGACGTCTCCAGAGATGGGGTCGGAGAAAACTGGTATATCCACGTCTTCAAAAACACTTAAGGCAATCTTTGTAAACCCGTCTTTCCCCCACTCGGGTCCCCAACTATTCTTCACCAAACAATGATTCAAACGTGGATCTTCATAAGTGTTATCGACACCCACTATTAGAACAGCATGCAACCCCTCTCTTGGATTAACCACTCCCTCGTGCCTAAATGGCATGTAATCATACGCATCAAGGGCAACCCTTGACTTTTTAAGTTCACCCATATAGAGAGATGCTACCAAGGGATAATTGGGTCCATCAGGTGCATAATTCTCTACAATGGCTTCCTCGATATCCGGCTTCGTCTCCTTGTGAATAATGTCGTTGACATGGTACCTCGTTTCACCCCAAATAAAGGTCACGTCCTCCTCTTCATTTTTCCTAAGCATCGTTAAGGCATTCCTCCTAATGTCATGCAGCCCCACATGAATCACTGCTGCTCGCATCTCGTCCGAGCTTGTATAACCTCCAATTATTAAAGGTTGCCCCGATAAATGTAAGCCAGTGTAACCGTTCATCCTATACGCTGTTCCTATCATGTCAGCATAAGTAAGAGCTAAGCATGTCATCTCATCCTTTTGGTTGGTTACTCGGGGCGTTAGGTGACGTACAGAGCAGCTCACTCGTATATTGCGCCACATATTGAACCTGTTACAACATGTGAAGCAGTGAACACATAGATATCCACATGTGTTCCCACTCATGTTTTAGGACAGCAGTTAATTACAGAATGTGGCAGTATTCTGAGAAAAGCTGACAGCATACGGATTTGCAACAATCACATAAACACATATCCATTCATATTAATGTTTAATGCACAAAAAAAACATCGACTCCCACTAATTTGACAGATGCTAAGAATAAGTAAAGACATTTCTCCCTCAATTATTAACAATAAACATAAAATGATTCTGATTCAAGTCTAAAAGTTCTTGTAGGCGATCAAATGTTCACAGTACACCGTCTGTTGAGGATTAAAGTCAGGGAATATATACTGGCCTAAGTTGAGGACCGAAGTCAGGGTATACATTGTGACCACTAAAAATATCTAGAGCATGTCCTACTGGCCTAAGATGAGGACTGCAGTCAGGGATTACATACTTAAGTGTGAACAGTTGTGTGAATGTTGCCAAATATATTTCTAGATTAGTCACATTTTATGATACGCACTTCAATCCGCTACTCACACCTACCGCAATGCCTACGACAATGTCTGCTAGAAACTAACTAAGGATTGACTGTATGATAGGCTAATTCTCAGCCAGTACACCAATTATGGACTCAAGAACTCTAACTGTTGCTAATATTTCTATGCCTCTGAAATAAGTTTTTAAAGTTAAATAATATGGACAACCTGCAATTTATTATGTTTTTCATTTCAAACATGTTGTTTAAACCCAAGGACAAATGAAACATAGCAATCCATACTATCATTTTTTCGGTCTTTTGGTATCTTAAGACACATTAACTTAAGCTACAAGTATTAAGCAATCCATCTAACGGTTGAACACAAGCACACTGATGTTTGCTTGAAAATTGCGTTAATGCTAGTAATGACGAACCCGAACAACAAAGTAATGTTCAACAAGCAAAACAGAACGAAAACAAAGAAATCGCAAAAAGGCCACCAAGAAGATAACAGGCAATAAATACAAACAAACACGTTGATATAACATCTTATTTAACTTATTCTAGAAAACTGATTTCTTATTATCATTTTCGCAAACTTCATCTTCATGACAAAAGGCACAGACGAAAGGCGAATCAAATTAATTTTATAGCTAGTATAAGGTTGGCAATTAATCATACTTAACTTGCTATTTTATGGCTCAAACCTTTCTTAAAAATATATCAAATTGAGCAGTATTATAATCAAGGTTTTATATACTAGATACATTGTTTGAAATAAAGACCAGGCAAGACAACAAAAAGATGAAGAGTGATGATTGGCACACTCTAACTATTGATTGGCACACTCAAAAGTACAAGTATAATGAGCATCCTATCATATATGTACAATTGTTTAAAGCATGAGATGGAGTGTACCAATCAATAGTTGGAGTGTGCAAATCACCACTCAAAGATGAAATATATATATAAAAAAAATAGCCTAATTAAGGTTAAGGTATTACAATGCAGGGTATAAATCCCCGTACCTCAATACCATATGAGTTACATCCAAAAAAAAGATAGGACCATATATGATAGAGTCCTTATAGAGTATTAGATGTACGTATAAAATAGTGTTTCAAACATCTCAAAAGTCACATACACAAGAGCGGGTACTTAATCACTATTAGCAATTACATAACATGGTAACTAATGAAGAAAGGCCAAGTTGTTATATGAACCCATAACACTGACCTTATCAATCATAAGTTCATAACCGAGCAGTTCAAATGTCACAAGATCTACACAGTTCAAAGGCCAACTAATTGATTATCTTTCATTAATACAACCAGCGTTTCTATAATCCAAAAAAAAAGAATTCCTAATTTTCAAACATTAAGATCTCCAAATTTGGATAGCAAACATCAATCATATATCCCTCATACTTAAACAAAACCACATATATATCCCACTAAACTTCATAACAAAACCATATGAGCTACATCCCCAAACGATGAAATATCGAGTTAACAAGTAATAAAATGCTTTTAGTTGCGATAACTAGGGCTGACATGCACATATGAGCTACATCCCCAAACTTCATAACAAAACCACGGAGAAGAAAGTTCAGATTCAAGATAGACTTCGAATTAGCAGGAGCCAACAGAAAAGTATTCATGAAACCATTAAGAAAATCAAACAAGTCAAGAATCAGTTACAAGTGACATCAGATGGATAGAAGAGTTACATGGAGGTACAACGCAAGCCATTAGAATTTCAAATGGGCAACAGAGTTATGTTGAGAGAACTCGCATTGGGAAGGCATGATACGATTCCGAATAACGCAGAAAGTTGAACTCGAGGTACATTGGACCATTTGAGATTCTGGATAGAGTCGGTCCAGTAGCGTACAGACTCGAATTCCCGTCAGAATTCAGTAATATATCACACGATTCACGTTTCCAACCCTATCACTCATCATTCCTTTGGAAGGAATTCAACAACGATAAGCTTAATTTCATGGAGGAACCAACAAAGATTATGGACCGAGAGGTCAAACAGCCGAATTAGAGTCGAATTCCTATCGTGAAGGTTCGCTGGAATTCTCGAAGAGATCCCAGGTTTACTTGGACGCGAGAACTTCAGATGTGACTCAAACATCCGCACCTTTTCACTAATGACATTCTAGAGACCTACATAAACCGAACTTCAGGACGAAGTTCCTATTAGAATGGGAGACTGTGACAACTCGTAAATTCTGATCATTTCCCGAACTTTT